>VMOF01000001.1:16386755-16639255 GCA_011764245.1 Trialeurodes vaporariorum | reverse complement strand
GCCCCCCTCAAAACAAAATGGCGGCCAAATAGCGACCCCATACTTTAGAGGCCCATAACTTCGGTTTGAATCAATATTTTTTCAAAAACTAAAAATTTTCTGAATTCTCAGAACGTCTTCTTTCCAATGATGTGCCACACTTTATCATTCGGTGGAAAAAAAAATGGGGCGCGGAGCCGCCCCAAAAATTTTTGAGTTTGGGGGGCTGTAGCTCAAAAAAGTCAAATGTAAAGGGGGGTCGTGTTGTACATCAATCGAAAGGTCTTAAAAAAGGAAGAATTTGGCGCAAACTCGAAGTCGCTACAATGCGTCTTTTCAAATGGCGGCCATTTAACCATTTGAGGGTGGGGGACCGTCCCCCCCCAAATAAAATCCCTCCATCGAGTGACACACCAATCGAAAGGTCTTGGAAAGAGAAAGAGAATGGCGCAAACCGGACGTCAATACGATGCTTGCATCCAAAATGGCGGACGGTCAAGTTTTTTGGCTTATGACCCTGCAGGCCTATAGCCAAAAAACTTTAACCGCTGCCATTTTGGATACAAGCATCGTATTGACGTCCGTTTGCGCCATTCTCTTTCTCTTTCCAAGACCTTTCGATTGGTGTGTCACTCGATGGAGGGATTTTATTTGGGGGGGACGGTCCCCCACCCTCAAATGGTTAAATGGCCGCCATTTTGAAAAGACGCATTGTAGCGACTTCGAGTTTGCGCCAAATTCTTCCTTTTTTTAAGACCTTTCGATTGATGTACAACACGACCCCCCTTTACATTTGACTTTTTTGAGCTACAGCCCCCCAAACTCAAAAATTTTTGGGGCGGCTCCGCGCCCCATTTTTTTTCCACCGAATGATAAAGTGTGGCACATCATTGGAAAGAAGACGTTCTGAGAATTCAGAAAATTTTTAGTTTTTGAAAAAATATTGATTCAAACCGAAGTTATGGGCCTCTAAAGTATGGGGTAGCTATTTGGCCGCCATTTTGTTTTGAGGGGGGCTACCGAAAATCTGAAAAAACGAAATTACTCAGTTTTTTGAGCTCTTTTGAATGATGAAATAAAAAATACCCCCTGCCATTTGAAATATGCGATATATTGGCAACACGGGGTACATTTTGGGGCCTACGCCCCCCCCTTAAGGGGAGTGGGAGCCCCCCGATATTTTTTCTGAAGTCGCTTAGGGGTAATAGATTACTCCTGAATTTTTCAGATTTTTACAATCAACCAGGCGCTCACAGCAAAAGTGTGAACTCATTTCTCGGACACCCTGTATTTCAACGCTTCACTTGCTGAAATGCATTAATTATTCAAAAGAATTCGTTAACGGTCCGTTTGTTGCTTGAAATAAGAAAGCGGAGGCGAGCTTTTGAAATAATAAATAAATCTGCTAATTTTGACCATTTCAGATGCGGATTCCGACGGAGCACTTCTCACACGTACCAGTGGTAGCTTTGAGTCCTCAACTTGTATCTCCGAATGAAAAGGATAGCAATAACGAGGAATCGTTGGCGAGTCGCTTGGGTTTACCTGATCTGAAACATTTGAGCGTCGGCAGTGCTCCCTGCAGTCCCAAGCTCTCGCGATCTAAACAATGCAAATCAATAGATGTTGAGAATGGACCCCAGTCACTTCCTTCCATACATCCGAATTTAATGCTCAACAATGAACCAAAGTAAGTGAATTGGTGTAAATGTATTTTATTAACTTCGCTACCTACTCATTATACGTATATCGAAGGTCAAAGTTCGATTTGGACCCATTTTCAAAACATCATTACTCCTATTTAAATAGTCGGAATGGGACTGTTGCACACTTTTGCTATAAGCGATTTAATAGTCGACTTGGTGTAAAAACCTCCAAAAATAACGATGGTAGCACTAAAAACTTCCGAAATCCACTCTTAAACTCAATAAACACTTTTATTTGCGCGGGAATAATGGGAGATTCCTATCTGACGAGACTGTAACCTTACCAAAAAATGACCAATCAGAGACGACTTTCATTGAACGCCGGGTCACCAGAGATGTCGTGGTATCATTCATCGGATGTGGATCATTACTCTGTGAATCATCCTTGTCAGCATAGAGAGAGAGTGGCGAAATGAAGATAGGAATCTCCCATTATTACTGCCCTCGGCCACCATTAAGTCCTCACAAATAAAGCATTTATTGAATTTAGGAGTGGATTTCGGAAGTTTTTAGTGCTACCATCGTTATTTTTCGAGGTAGTCGACACACCAGAACTGACTATTAAATCGCTTATAGCAAAAGTGTGCAACAGCTCCATTAAAAAAATTAGGGACCCAAATATTTTAAAAGGCAAATACTTTTCATTTGTTTGAACATTGATTTAATCAAATTTGATTTGACAGCCTCCAGCAATTTTTAAAAAAAATTTGCCCCTCAAAGGAGGTATCCCAAAATTGCCTATACGCGATCTCCATTGAGTTATACATCAATCAAAAGAACATGAAAAACTTAGTATTTTGGTGCAATCCGAGGATCGATATAGTTTTCTGTATTCGAGATATCAATTTAATAAGTAAAGTTCAATAATATACTTCCATCTTCAAAATGGAACTTTGACTTTCGATATTTCGAAAAGGAAAAACGATATCAACTACCGGTTTGCTCCAAAAGTCTTAGAATTTCATGCCTTTTAGAACAATGTATAGCTATAGATAAGAGTTGTGATTTGAATTATTTGAGATAGTCCCCAGGCCCAGGGGGGCTCGTCGGGGCTACTTTGAGCGGCTGTAGCTCAGAGGCGAATGATTTTCCGAGATCGCGATTTGCGCCATTCAAAAGGGCATAAAATCTAGTTCTTCTCGATTTATGTTTATGCTGATCCATAGGACCGCATTATTTTTAAATGTTAAAAGTGTCATTTTTTAAGAGTCTCAAAAAACGAAAAATTGCCATAACTTAGATAAAAATCCTTGGAAACCTTTGTATTAGGTATCAAAATAATATTACTTTTTATTGTCTATCGTTCGGAGGGAGATGTATAAAAAAGTCCTTTTACCTCATAACCTACCTTATTAATGAATCAAATGGTTTCAGGAACATACTGAGTGGATCAAAGACTCTAGGAAGGAAATCTGGAAAAGCAGATAAGGTGATGGGCCTACAAATGACTGTTTGTCACGACTGCAAAACTATGGTCATCTTAATTATCAAATCCTCACGCACAAGCCGAAATAGTCTACTGAAGCAGCTGAAGCTGGATCTTGCTCTGGTCTATTGAAGTAATGTTTTTCCAAGGAGTGGAAACGTTTAAACAAATTTTGGTTGCGCCTGTTTTGTAACGCCATTGGTCGCGGGATATAGTGCGGCAGTCAGTGGCGTAGGCTGCAAGGCAACGTTGTACAGTGTCCATTTAAATTCATTCAAAATATCGAACTATTGGGTGTTCGGTGAACACCTTTGCATTCGACCTTCTACATGAGTTTAAATAGATACAATACAACGTTGCCAAATTGCACGCTACGCCACTGGCGGCAGTCACCTGCCATCCTAGGGTTTTGGTTTAAAACTAACAATAAGCTTAAATACTGACGTATAACATCCACAATGGGGCTGTTGCACACTTTGACTGTAAGCGATTTAATAGTCGATTTTGGTGCAAAAACCTCCAAAAATAATTATGGCAGCACTAAAAACTTCCAAAATACACTCCTAAACTCAGTAACCGCTTACATTCGCGCGAGCGTAATGGTGGCGGAGGGTAGTAATAACGGGAGATTCCTATCTAATAACACTGTAACTCCATCAAGAAGGGACCAATATAGGAGACACTACTTTCCTTTGACACCGGTGTCATCGGGCGTCAAAATATCATTCATCGGATATGGTTCACTACTCTGGTGACTAATTACTCTGTGAATCATCCTTGTCAGCAGGAGAGAGTGATAAAATTTAAAAATAGGAATCTCCCATTATTACTATACCCTCCGCTCCGCCACCATTACGGTAGCGCGAATAAAAGCGTTTATTGAATTTAGGAGTGGATTTCGGAAGTTATTAGTGCTGCCATCGTTATTTTTCGAGGTTTTTACACCACAGTCGACTATTATAGCGCTTTTTCAAAATGTGAACAGCCCTATTCCCGATGTTTTGCCGTCTAATTCTTTTTTCAAGATTTCATCTCTTAAATTTTTCCTTTTACTCCCCCCTCCCCTTTTCGATGTTTTTATGTGGCGAAAAAAAAATCAGATTCTATCAATCCTATTTTTTGTTTTTAATGGGTACTTTAAAACCGCAAGTTTGAGTGACTGCTGTACAGAATACTTGCCCAAACGAATCAAATGTTTTTTTAAATGTCAATCTATAAAAATAGCATGGAAGTGCAAAGACAGACTCCCCCCGCCACTTACATGGAAGGATCCCCCATTTGGCAACCATGCATTTTTTTCATTGAACGTGTGAGAAACAATCGATTCTTTAGGGGGCCATGGCCCTTTTGCTAATCGTTGTTTTTCATACATTCAAATGGAAAGAATCCCAGCACCCGATTGCTGGAATCCGCCGTTGCCACCACACAAAAAATATTATAACGAAACCCAAAAGCTGAAAAAGGGTGCCGTGCTTATTTTGCGACCAGCGACTGATTGAAAGCTTATCATTTGTCTCGTGGCTTCCAGATGAAATACCTGAAATCTAGAAAAAAAACGAGAGGGGAAAAGAACTGTACTGTTTTTATTAAAATTAACTCCCTTTTGGGAAATTTGTTTGCTGTTCGGCAAAAAATTTACAGAACCATTTTTATTGTAGTGATATGTCTAAGTTTTAAATGTTTGTAAATAATGAAAAAAAAAAATTAAAAAAAAAAATTAGGATTTTGTAGTAAGTACATGTAATATTCACCAGAGTTGAGAAAACGGGGTGGTACTCGAGTACCACGAGGACCAGTTCTCGGGAAATCTTACATTTTTTGAATCGTATTTCAATCGTGATCAGAGTGGATTTTTAACGAATCAAGGATGACCCCAAAATCCAAAATATTTAAATTGAACATTTGGTCCTCGATTCGTTAAAATCAACTCTGATTACCGTTGAAGTGCGATTCACAAAATTTACGATCCCGAATCCTGTTACTTTTGGGTATTCAAGTGCGCCCCCCGTTAGCCCACTGATATTCACTTATCAAAGGAAAACTACTTAAATTACTTTAAACTCTCATTTAAAATTTCCTAAAGGTAAATTAGGAATGTATATATAAATAAAAAAAAAATCAGATAATATAAAAAAATATAAAAAGATGCAGATGTTTGGGAAAGTTATCAACCCTTAAATTTGAATGCGATTTAATCCTTATTTTTCAAGTAGTATGTAATGAATTAAAGACTAAACTTGCTCGTTTTTTTATTAATTTTTCTTTCTTTCTGTTTTTTTTTTTTTAAAATGTAATTATTAGACCTTGGCGATTGGTTTGAGAATTTCCCTGGCGAATGTTTAAAAAAAAAATTTATTGTAACAAACTGGAAGTACCAGAACAAACCAAATATTATAAAATTCCGATTTAAAGATTGAAGTTTATCCGGGGTAAAGTTTATCTGCCGATGTTTTCCAAAATTTCCACAATCCAATCCCAAGGATCTATAAATATTTATTTTGAAAAGTGTACAAACAGTAGAAAATCAAAATTTTGTATCCCTTTAAAGCTAGTCCGTAATTTTGAAGTGATGTATCACCGAAACGTCATTCTCAGAATTCTCCCCTTTTAAGAAAGTTGAAAAAAAATAATAGTGTAAAATGTATGTTGGAATAATATTTCTTAATTTTGTTTTTTTTTTTGATCTGCTCAATGTATGATGGCGGTAATCGGGAAAACACGAGAAAGGAGCTCTGCACTGTGATAGAAAATTAATAAAAAAAAAAAAGCCCTGTACCACCACTTTTTTTTTTTTTTTTTTTTTTTTTTTTAAATATAGATTTTCGAAGAAAAAGAGAAGAAGAAACAAGTTCCTTTTTTGGTTTCTAGAAGGACACCGAAGTTCCTCATGGGAACTGGCCCGTTGGCCAAAAGTTTATTTTTTAAACTGGATCGGTGCCGCTCGTCGAGCTGAGCAAAATTTTTCACGGCACGAAAAACGTCATCCGGATTTTCCCCGCACTTTTAAGCTCAAAGTTGAAAAAAAACCGAAAAAATCGACTAATTGTTTGTATTTTCATTCTCTGAAACAGACGGTCTGACGGGTCGTCGCCGTACCCGTGCCTGTCCCTCTACTCTAAACAATAACCACTATACCGTCCCTTTCCGGAATGGAGCCTCGCACGAGGAAAATTTTCTTTCGTTTTCAACTTTGAGCTTTGAATTGCGGGTTAAAAATGTTTGGGGCCTTGAGAACTTTGGCGCCGATCCTTTTTAAAAAATCAACTTTTTACCAGGGGTCACACCCCTCATTAGAAATGTGCAATTCCTTTGAAATTTTTTTTACGAAATTTTATTTTTTCCAAAAGCGCTGTTAAAAAATTAAAAAAAAAAAAAAAGCAAGTCAACCAGGTTTCCTTTGTTTAACACTAGAACCGCGGTGGGTCAATTTGACCCACTTTTTATTTTCGACCATCTCTCCGCTCGCAATTTCAATCTGGAAGCTGAAATTGTATGACTTTTCCTAACTTTATAGGCCTAAGAGGGGGACCTTTTTTTTTTTTTTAAATACCTGCTATTTTTTTTATTAAACACTACTACCTAGAACCGGGATGGGTCAATTTGACCCCATTTCAGTTTATGCACATTATACCATGTTAAATTGTGTACACATAAATTTTTTATTCTCATATACATTGACCATTCAGTTCCACAACACTCAATATACACCATAGCTCACGAGTGCTGCTATGCGTGCGCATGTGCGAGTATAGCAGTTGCCTACCTGGCAGATTGTTTGGGTTTCCCATCTGAAAGTTTGAAGGCGATTTCCTTATCTTCACAAGCTGAGAGCGTAATGATTCGAGCTTTATATATCAGCGTTGCCACATTCGAGTACTTGACTATACTCATCGCAGTTGGTACTTGGCAAATACAGATTTCGGGACAACCTGGCATATCACAAAAATTTTTCTGCATCGCTATTTTTCCCGATGGGAATCATTTCCGGGCCATTCGCTCGTAAGACGCTCGCATCAGCTTTGTAAAAAATGCGATAAACCCGATTGTGCACTGAAAATAAAAGGGTTTCCAGCTAGAAACATGACGAATGACGATGTGTGAACCGGTGTAAGGGGTGGTTCAATTACCAGAATTCTGGTATTTACCATAGTTCTTGAAAAATTTTGAGGAAAATTTAGATCTATGACCATATTCTGATACTAACACCAGCATTTTTTGGTCAAAGTACTAGACTTTCTGTGGTTCCATATTGTTTGTTCTGGTAATATACTAGAACTAGACATTACTTTTTTTTAGTGTGGGAAACACGCCTCCGAGGCAAACCCTTTCTTGCATCATCTGTGAATAATTTTTTTGTTTTCATACACCTAATAAGGCGAATAAAATGCCTCCTATCCCAAGTGTATCTAGCTTGACTCAAATTTTTATTATTATAACTGTTTCAATTATTTTCTTCTTCTTTGTTTTGATATCCAAGTTTCTCGATCATAATCTATAATTCACAAGTTTGTATGCACTTTGACTTTGATGACTTCCAACAAAACAATGAATAAATGAAAAAATTTTAAGTTTCTTCAAAAGGTAAATGGGGGTGGGGGGGCTTAATGGTGGGGGAGGCTGAAACAGGGATAAGGGGAAAAGTAGGGAGACGGTGATGAAAGAAAAGTAAAGTGATAACAATCAAAGGGAAAATACCAATGATAAACGCGAAAAAGACATAAAAATTTAACGACACTTTTCTTAGACTTTGCAACATTGCTAAGGCCTCAGGAGACTCCTCCCCCCCTTTGATTTTTTAATTCAATTATGTAGGACAATGAGTAAATATTTTAGAGCCTTAGAAGCTCAACGTTAGATGAAAAATTTGGAATTTTTTGTAGATCGGGACCACATGGGCGGATCCAGCCCTCGCGAAAGGGGGGGGGGGAACTTGGAATCCCCCCCGGAAACCCCCTTTTTCCCTTTTTCTCTCTTTCTTTCCCCCTTTCACCCCCCCCTTTTTCCTATTTTTTGGCCGAATGGGGGGGGGGGGCGATCACCTCCTTCGCCACCCCCGTATCCGCCCAGCGGTACCACATATTTCTTTATCCTTATCCTTTATGGGCATTCACTATGGGAGGGGGTGGTCCCACCCCCCCCTTCTCTCCCCCGAACGACTGTCGAATGGAAAAAATTGTTTCACTAATACTGCAAAAAATATACTGCACCAACATCGAATAGGAATGAAATAAATAGCTCAAAACTAACGCATCAATCGCATGTGGGTCAAATTGACCCACTTAGCGGGTTTTAGGTAGGGGGGTTTCCAGCGGTTTAGTGTTAATTTTCTGACCTTACCGATTTCCTCTGGCGGAAAAATTCGGGAAATGGGAAATTTTGGAGTGAAACAGAGGAATTGAAATGGGGTATCCCCCCCCCCCCCGCAGAACTGTTAGTTTCATTATTTTTTGCTTACATCTCCTCGCCTCCTTAAAGTTATGGAATGGAAATTACGAAGAAACTTCGCTACTTTTACTAAATAACTTGCTCCCCAAACCCTTAGGAAAATTTTCTTGGTTTTTTTAAAATTTTTTGATTCATTTACTTTTCGATAATTTCTAAAAGCAAAATGTAGCATTGAAAATTTTCACAGTACTTAAAGATTTTTTCATTCTCTCCGGAACAGTCACAATGAACCCTCGTTTGCAACTAAGGTACTATTTTCATTTTCCAAAAACAAATTTCGGGAAAAGCTGGTGAGAGTATAACCCATTTTTGCTGCCCTGTTTAATGCTTGAACTATCGCTCCAAAACAACTCGATGAACTCGACGATCAGTTATGCTATTTCAATCAAAGAGCTTCAAAGTCAGCTCTTGGTAGGAGTAAAAACTTTCTGTTGTTAAATGTAATTAATTTTTTTTTTCTTATTTTACCCCCCTCCGAGACTAACTCGAAGTTATTTTTATACACAAGCTGTTGATTTTATCATATTTTATACCTTGCTTGCATTATTTAATATTATTGTCTATTATAAAACATCATCTGTGACCTAAACATTTTGCGTTTTAACCTCCCTGCAGTTTTGCACGTCGCCCTCTCTAACTTGAAAAAACTAACTAACGTCTAACTTGACGTCTCTCTTTCTTTTGCTCTCAAGTAGGCAGTTTGTGAAAAAAATGCAATCCTCGAAAAAAAAGGTTTTTCCACACCTCACCCAAAATGTAAGGGAGGAGATTAGAAATGAAAAATTTTCAGGTCTCCAATAATTTTTTTCCGTGATGAAAAAGGTGCTGTAAAGATTTTACGATTGTTGAGTTACGGTTTTAAAGGAGAAGAGATAGACCTCAAATTTATTTTTGTACTAACAATAAGTTGTTTCAGACAATTCTTTTAAAAAAATAAAATTTTTGTGGGTGAAAGTAAAATTTTTGGTTCAATCTTGATTGGCCACAAGCCGCCAGCCGCCAGCTTTAATTCGAGTTCTTGTTTCTGATGTATCTCACATCATTAAAACTCACTGATAGAATCAACTAAATATTATTATTGGTGCAATTAGATTCCAAGATTCATAAAAAAACCTGGGACCAATAAAAGTTCGGTACAGGCGGGCCTGCACCCAGATGATTGGTGCACCTAAGGCCATTTTAAAAACACACGTAAACGCTCACCATCCAACGTCTTTTGGGGACCGTCTGTACCGAACATTTATTGGGCCCTGAAACTAGAAATCTGAATCGATTTGAAACGAGGGCTAGAAAATCACAAGATTGGGCTGAAAATGAAACCCCACTTTGGCATCAAAAAATTTTCACGAAGAGTGTTGATTGATATTTTTGTTAATGTACTGGGGTGTGACTTTATATTTTGATAGGACGCACCTCTCAGCTGGAGATGATAAGTTACCTTCAAAAAAAAAAAAAAAAAAAAATAGAATTGAACAAATCAGCTGGAAAATTGTCGGTTGCGTTGTTAGTAAGATTGATTTTAAGATGCTCTTTATTTCAGTAGGTACACGATTAGAAATTTTTTCAATTTTGGTTTGATTTAAAACTCCTTCCAAGCATTACCCCTTTCGAACTTGTAAGAAAAATGTATGTAATCTCTTCCATTTGCGTGTTATCCTTCCTTTTTGGGCGCACTATCATAGCAGCTTAAGAACAATGATTTAATTAATTAATGTGACATGTATTCATAATATTTAGGTGATCATATTCAGGGGAAAAACATCTTTTTTGAATGTATAAATATTGTGATAAAAATACTATAGCTAATTTCGGCTATAGCTTTTGATATGTTCAGCTCTCAAGGCATATACTATACAATACACTGCAAGGTGACTACGGAGAATCGTATCGTCATCGGAATCGTATTGGATACTAAAAAATCAGATGACTTGCTACAATGCTACTGCGTATCTTAATCTTGCAGAACCTTTTTTTCACCTCTTCGACAGAGATTTTAACGGTCTCCACTCGTGCAAGTAACTCTGTAATTTCTCACTTCTTCGTACTTTAGTCGTCAAAGATTCCTGGGAGATTCCGGTCAGAATCTCTGTCGAAGAGGTGAGGAAGTGATTACCATGAGCGATCGAAATTCTCAGTAGCAAATTCATTGGATTTCAACGTCTCCAATTCGATTCCGATTACGATACGATTTTCCGTGACCACTGTGCATTGACAGTTTAAGGTGATTCGGGCGAAACTTTCCAGATTTCAATCCGATGGATAGCGCCACTAGTCACTTTTCGGGAAAGTCGTGTTTTTGGCGTTTTTAAACTGAAACCATAGATAAAACGCAAAATCCAATAACGTCAGCACCTGCAAAAACAATTTTTATGGATTTTTCGCGCCCAAAACGAGCAAAATTATTAAGAATTAAAGCCGCAAATTATGAAATTCATTACGCCATAAGTTTAGTCAATGAGACTGAGTGCTAGTGATAATGCATCTATCTGCCTCACCTCACTCGCACTCATTGAGATTTATGGAAATTTTTGTATTTCATAATTTCCGGCTTTATTTTGAATGTTTCAGCTTGATTCTTTCAAGGTATCTTCCTGAAATATGCTCGCATCAGGTGCTGATGTTCCTCAAATTTGTGTTGTCTGAGTGAATTCGTCAATTTTAGCCAAAAACTGTTGATTTATTGAGCAGCGCGACGCGACGTGGTGTCCACGATTGGAACTCATCGACCCTGGAATCATCTGAAAGGAGGCTCACGGATGGTACTGAGTCACAACTTGGCAAGATACTAGTTTTCCATAAAAATTCAATGCTTTCCACATTAGAAATAATAGACGAGTAATGAAAGTGAGTGTGTTTTTATCCACGTATCAAAAACATTTAAATTAAAAAAATTCTTCCTCTGTGTGCTTAATCAATAGATGCCAAATTATCCTCCATCCCTCCATGTTGTCAAGTGTTCTGCGATCCTCTGCCTTGATTAAGGTAAAACATTCTCGTCTTTCAAGTATGTTAAGTAAAGGTTTGCATAATTGCATGTTATTTTAATAATTGATTTCATCATTTTACCACTTGTATTTTTATTTGTTACATACAGGAAGACGATCTAAAGTAGGAGTTTCTGTAATTTGATTTATGTTCATTCCTCTTATAAACCTATGATATTCATCAATTCTGGGAAGCACTTGATTCATGTCTCATTCCTCTCAAATTTAAAATTGTTTACTTTACTTAGCAATGTTTTTTTTTTTTTTTTTTTTAAAAAAAAAAAAAAAGAAGAACAAATCTAAACTATGTAAGGAAAAATAAAATGAGAAAATTACATTACAGCTCGAACAAAGTGGCTCAAACTTTTATGTAAACTCCTGAAACTTTTTGCGTTTGTTGAGTAAATATAATTGTATTCATCACAGGCGCTAATGCTGAAATGTAGGCAAAATTAATCAGGTGCACAGGATAAATTCTTCGAGTGTTTGAATCAAAACGAATGCAACATGTAAAAAATGTTTTTAAGATCAATAAATTATAAAAAAAACTGTCAAATCTGAGTTCGAACTTTTTTTTTCTTAAGAGCTGACCTAATTATCTCCGATAACTCGGCCGCAACACATTTTTTCGTCGCGGGAACAGTCGCGATCGACTTAAACGCTATCTCGAAAGTTTTTTCCCCGCTCACATTTGAAAAAATCGAAATGGGTTTACATCGTCTACATTTTGGACGAAAACATTTTTTCGAGACGGCCTCGAGACGGAATGAGTTTCGAGGTGACCATTCCAAAGAAGATATCTCCGAAACCGTGCGACGTGCGTATTAGAGCAACACTATGGTCACTTTAAGGCTTCGAGCAAGGAAACCCCACCCAGAGAACACCTGGGAGTCCTCAAAAGTGCCAATTTCTCAAGGCCACATTTTCGCCTTTTCCGGGGGTTTTGCGAACAAAATGCTCGCATGTGGAAAAGCAGGTCATATTCTTTAGACCTCGATATCTCGAGAACCATATGCATCTTAGAGCACAACCAACGTCAATTCAAGGAGTAACCCAAACTAACGCCCGCCAAAGAAAACCTGAGGGTCCTTAAAAGTTCCAGTTTCCCAAGACCCAAGGCCACGTCTTGGCCTATTTTGAGGGTTTTTCGAACAAAATCCGAAATTTTTCTCCCGGGGTTACAGCGTCGTTTTTTTCGGCCGAAAAATCGAAGTAGCAAAGAACGGCTTACGACAAGACTTTTCCGACGTAAAATGGTCCGAGACATCGGTTCCGATGGTCGCCGGATCGATTCGAGGACTCCTCGAGGAACCGGTGGTTTTTCTGAATTAGGTTCCTGGGGATTCAACGTCAATTCAAGGAGTAACCCAAACTAACGCCCGCCAAAGAAAACCTGAGGGTCCTTAAAAGTTCCAGCCCAAGACCCAAGGCCACGTCTTGGCCTATTTTGAGGGTTTTTCGAACAAAATCCGAAATTTTTCTCCCGGGGTTACAGCGTCGTTTTTTTCGGCCGAAAAATCGAAGTAGCAAAGAACGGCTTACGACAAGACTTTTCCGACGTAAAATGGTCCGAGACATCGGTTCCGATGGTCGCCGGATCGATTCGAGGACTCCTCGAGGAACCGGTGGTTTTTCTGAATTAGGTTCCTGGGGATTCAAACATAGCCGGTTCCTCCGGTGCCATTGCCGATTCCAAGGGAACGAAGCTTCGGATCGATTTGCGGATTGTTGCAATCGATTCCTCGGGTCCGATTAAATAGGTTTCGATGTCTAACTCGAAATTTTTCTCCCCGACGAAAATCGGAAAAATCGTGAGGGGTTACATCGTCGGTTTTTTCGGTCGAAAAATCGAAGTATCGCAGAACGGCTCACTATGGGGTATTTGACCCGAATTCATGCTCAAAAGTCCAAAAGTTAAAGGAGGAGTGTCAATAAGGCCGGTTTTTGGCCCCAAAAATGGTCAAAATTTAGATTGGTCTATAAGTTCGAGTCCAGTGGCTCTACTAACTCACAAAGGCTTGTATTTTTAGGTTTGAGCGGTGTTTGCGGATTATTTTAACGTTTATGGCTTATTTTGCTACCTCAAAGTGGGTCACTTTTGTGTTTTTCATGGAAAAACCCATTTTTCTCGTTAAATGATTGAATATTTAGATGTGAGCCGGACATAGTTCGGTGATCTCCTTTAGATATGTTATTAGGCTACTAAAAATGAGTAACATACTTAAAAATAGTCACCGAACTATGTCCGGCTCGTACTTAAATATTAACTTTTCTGTTTTCGGGAAAATGCAAAACTTGAACGAAATCTATGATTCTACGCGCAACAGTGGTAATATTGCAACTCGGTAACCTATCAAACATACGTGATACAATCGATGCTTGGTAAGGCAGGTTGCATTACTGTAGAATCGATTGTTCGACACGGGTTTTGATGAAGAATATCCATTGTTGCCACATTGCACAAACCGCTAATGACGCAAAATACAACGCTCATTGTATAGAGATACATGTTATGTTGATGAACTCGCACACATATTTCACTGCATTGTGACCTTGTAAGTTTGATGGTCGGGATTCGCTAAGCACTTAACATTAGATAATTGTTGTCGAAAGTTATTTTCAATTTATCGCTTTCTTTCCTTCAAAATTCCATTTTTCATTATATGCATCAAAATGTCCATTCAGCACAATGCATTTGGATTGAAGTTTTATTCTTTGCGGGTAATAAAGAGTGTACGTTTGAGAAAACAATTTCAAATAATTGTTTGCGGGTGCAGAAATATATATACGATCATGCGATGTTACCAGATTGAAGAAAATCTACACACTATTAATTTGACGTTACCTTAAGCGGTGAGTCCAGTGGAAAATTTGACTAATAACAATAAACGATGAGATATGTACCTACAAGGTTGTAGACACTAGTCTCGCCTCTATAGTCAAAGTCATGGACCAATGATATACGTATGCAGTATGGTCATCAGCTATATATTTGTCCCTATCAAAGGCCTTATAACATTCATTTTAACCCCATATTCTCAAGTTTTGCGCACTGTTTTTGACATATTCCGGTGCTTTGTCATAGCGAAAGCAATAATTGGTTGTAGGCACATTCTTCAATTATAATGGGTCTGTTGCAAATTTTTGCTTCAGCGCTATAGAGAGATCAATCTCATGTAAAATCGCGTTAAAAGTCCATTGGTGGCAGCAGAAAGTCATAAAATGCAATAACAAACTCACCAGAGGCATTTAATTGAAATCCAAGATGGCGGTAAAATATCGAGCAACCTGTATGCAAGCACCACGAACATCCAAGATGGCCACCTTCTGCACTACATCGATCACAATCAATCAGAACGCAAACAAACTCATTACCTCCGATTGTGAGGTTGTTCAAGTTAGCCATCATGCGATGTTCACGGTGCGTGCACACAGGTTGCTCGATATTTTACCGCCATCTTGGGTTTCAGTTAAACGCCTCTTGTGAGTTTATACTGCATTTTATGACTTTCTGATACCACCAATGGATTTTTCACGTGATTTTACTTAAGATGTAACACTCTATATCGCTGTAGCAAAAGTTTGCAACAGACTTATTGTGCAACTGTCTTAGGGATATGAAGTTCAAAAATCCGCAATTATTGGCCTTGTTTCCACCTTTTATCAGTTAATTGAAGGTCATGTGTATTGTTTTGGAAGTTTATGACTTCCTAGTCACTTTTCTTAACTGCACTTACAAAATTTGGTCGAAATAATATCATTTATTTAAAAAAAAAAGAAGTTTTTAAGAAAAACTTTGATTAGCTCTAGCTCCTGAGGAATGCGTTTTTGGAAACAAGTTTATAGAGGTTTTTCGTCTTATTTTGACTTCTAAAATGCACTACAATAGTTGAAAAAGCGATATGGGGTGGGGCCAAAAACCGGCCTTATTGACACTCCTCCTTTAACCTGTGGTCAAAACCAAAGGTATTGGTGCATTCTGTATAGTTTTTTACATCATCCTGTACAATTTGAGCTTTCCACGTTGAGTGTGGTTCGCCCACAATCCGCCAGAGCGCGCAGCACTTTTACCGATTTCCGATTTAAATCTGTGTTTCACACCAATGAAGATAAGTGGTTTTAAAGTTGTTCATATTTCTCCAACTTGGGGAACAAAACATGGAAGACGTTCCGGAAGGTAAGAATAACTATTTCAAGCTTTTATATATCATGATACATAGTTTTTAATCCTAACCTTACTCCATGCAGTAAATCGTAATCAAAAAATACTGAGATTGATAGAAACAAAGGTATTTTAGTTGGAATGTTCAACGTTGTTCAACTTTCGTTTTTGCGTGAAAAGTTAGCCCAAAAGCGTCTCCTTTATGCTCTAAAAAAGATCTGACCCGCATCGACCCGCATTCGCCGCAAATTGGGAAATTTGTAATTCGATTTTCAGGAAAAATTAACCCTAATTTCACCCAAAATTGCCAAAATCTCCATTATTGTATCGTATTTTCTCTCAATATTGTTGAAATGTACCATTTATACCTTGCTAGCTTGATGGAGAGGTGTAAATGGATAACACAGACATTAAATAATTGCACAGTGGGTCGAAACTTGACTTTTTTCGGACAAAAAGAAAAAGTCAGTATTTCTGTTTGTAAAAGATTCGTTGGAGTTATTTATCAATTATAATTACCCTTTTGAAGCTATAAAGTTAATATTTTAAATATTTTCTCAATTTTTTCTCAATTTTTTCTCATTTTTTTTTGTAAATTTGAAAACGTCCGGTAAATTCTATGTTCAGACCCTCTGTAGATATGGTATTGAATTGGTATCCAATTTTGGATCCAAAAAGACAAATCAAAGGTTAGATTTGGTGCGCGTTGCGTGGGTGGCCGCCTTAAATGAGGGCCGTCTCGGAGAAATTTTGAGAGCTGAGGGAAAGAGACATATCATTAGGGTAAGGGGTGATGGAGGGGCAGGGAGCGAAGGGAGGGAGGGGATTCAGCAGGGGTATCGGAAAATCTTCGGGCACGTCTTTACGGTGTAGTAAATGATGAATTCCATTAACCCTTGTGAGCCTAAGGTATTTCGGTAACACAAAGGACTAAGGGGGGGGGGGTATTTTTGTACCCCAAGGATATTTTCATGCAGCACAGTCAGTATCAATAATTTTGAAACTTTAATGGATGGATTATGTACTTAGTACCCTAAGAGAGTAATTTATGTGAAATTTGAGTAAATTTTTGCTATGTTGCCAAATTTACACCTACTTTTAAAAAAAATGTCAAAATAAAAAAAATGGAAAAAATGAAATGAGGTACCATATTATTTTTCCATTTTTGATAAATTTCCAATTTTTTTTCAATGATCTGACTTAATATTCTTAATCTACATAAAATTGCCGTAAAATTCACTGTAATAGATGGTTCCAAACTTAAAACTGGCAGGACGAAGGGGGGGTATATTTGTACCCCAACACTTTAAATTTCTATAATATCGACAAAAATTCATAAAAATTAATGAAATTTGGGAGACGTGTTCTAAGTATCCTAACTTAAAATGTCATGAAGTCTCAAAAAATTTTGAGCAGTTTTGACAAAATGGCGTCAAAAAAACTGGCCTGGGGTACAAATGTACCCCCCCTTAGGCTCACAAGGGTTAACAGGTAAAATCAGCTCGATGTGAAGGTGCCAAACACAGTATGTGTAATTGCAACCCCCCCCCCCCCCCATCTCCAGAATTGCCTCAATAGTGCCAAAACTTCTTATTTAGTCACAAAACTTCATCATAAAGTCAAAGAACCACTTTGGGTAGCGTTTCATGTCCACAAATAATTTTGAGCATGAAATCGGATCTAATACCCCATAGTGCGGCTTGCGACAGGACTTTTCCGACGTAAAATGGTCCGAGAAATCATTCTTTTCTCGACCATCTTTGATCCATTTTGAAATTTTTGATGGTTAAGAGCGGTGCTGTCTTGACGTACTCGAAAAATTAGAAACTGAAAGTTTTCATTTAGCATTTGAAAAATCCCGGATGGTATATTTTGCAATAGGACTTTTCTTTTGGCTTTGATGGTACAAACTCAAAGTAGAAAGAAGGAGTTTTTCATTAGTTATTGGTCCACTTCATATTTTAATTTTACTTTCATTGTGTTTTTGCCCATTTAGGTTGTAATTGTTTTAATAATATGGAAATGGAAATAATAATGATAAATTAATCAAATAATTAGATGCCGAGTAAAACTTTTATTATAAAACTAAATGCATTTCGGACCAGAGTCCATCATCAGTAATACAAACAAAGAAAACTATAATTATAGGTCAAAGTGAATGATTAATATTAAAATACATTCTGGTGCGTGCAACAGTCAAAAATTATGATTAAAGGAATGAAACAGAAAACTTAGTGCATATAAAAATAATACGTTGGGACTGGAAGAGGACAGAATTGCCATGGAACAAGCAGAGAAAATTGAAAGGTATAATATTGACCCTTTGACTGCCCAGGTTGGGAATACACAGCAAAGTTAGGGATGTAAAATCATGGAAATTTACACATTTTGTCGATTTTTTACTTTCTCACTACTAACAAAGTTAGAAATAGAGAAAGTATTGGAATGGTGCAGAGATTTTCAAGGTAACTTGTTTCGATGCTTGGCCCTCTACGACTTAGTAAATCATGATAGTTACAAAATAATTGGCTCTCATCATGCCTAATACTATCCTAAGAATATTCATCCATGACGTTTCAATATTATTCAGCTGTATGTGGCTTGTAGGTGTAAATGCACAAACTTTCTGTGCCATCTATCTGTCTGTCTGTAGCCATTCTGTCTGTCTGTAGCCATTCTGTCTGTCTGTAGCTATTCTGTCTGTCTGTAGCCATAAGATGTGAAACCCAGCATAAATTTTGAACTATTGATATACATGCATCCTTTTGCAGAGATGTTGCTTTTATCATTCCCGCCCCCCCCCCCCCAGAGGAGTTTTTTTGTTTTTTTGAAATTTTAATTTTAAGGTTAGTTATGGATGAAAAATGGTTTCCATTAAAGTCAAAGGGAAAATGGGTTAAAAAAGGGAAAAATTTAAATATTTCAAAAATGGATCATTGGATTTGGATAAAAATATCAAAGAAGGGTCTGGGGGTCACCCTCAAAATGTCAAAGGGGGGTCTGGGGGTCTCCTCTGGAATATGAAAGGGGGTCTGGGGGTCTCCTCTGGAATATGAAAGGGGGTCTGGGGGTCTCCCAGTCTCCCCCAGATTAAATTTGATGTGAGAAAATGTTTGTAGGGTATTGCCTACAGTTTATTTATTTTTTTTAGGAATCTAGTCACAACTGTGATTGTACTCCTCCATAGCGCTCTATGGGGAAGTTACTCCATGAGTATACTCATACATAGCAGTCAAAGGGTTGACACTTTCTTCCAGTTTGATACACAGTAAAGTTCTCCTTTTTCAAAATTACCCCTGATTTATGTTGCATGCACCTGAGAAGATCAAAAAGTAGGGGCTCAATTCAGAGACTTCACTTGAGATCTACATGGCTCAGAGGTGCCGCGTGCCATCTGGCAACAATGCTACACTTCACTCTGTGTATTCTATCTATTTAAACGCATTCAATAAATCACATTTTCCGTGCCCTGTCCACCCCATCAATTTGACCTTTTAAGGTGATTCCTGGCGAAAATTTTCCAAATTTCAATCCGATGGATAACGCCACTAGTTGCTTTTCGGAAAAGTCATGTTTTCGGCATTTTAAACTGAAACCATGGATAAAACGCAAAATCCAATAACGTCAGCACCCGCGAAATTCTTTTATAGATTTTTTGAGCCCAAAACGAGCAAAATTGGTTTAGAATTAAAACCGTAAATTATGAAATTCATTTTGCCATGAGCTTAAGGAGTGAGAGTAAGTAAGAGTGATAGTCTATCTGCCTCAGTCGCACTCATTAAAGCTCATGGGAAATTTTGTATTTCATAGTTTCTGGCTTTATTTTTGAGTGTTTCAGCTTAAAACTTTCAGTGTTTCTTCCTGAAGTTTGCTCGCAGGTGCTGACGTTCCTCAAATTTGTGATTTTCGTATAATTTGTAAATTTCATCCAAAAACTGTTGTATTTGTTAGCAGCGTGACGAGGTATCCTCGGTTCGAACGAATCAACCCAAGAATCATCTTGAATGAATGTAAATAGATGAAATACACAATGTTAACAAATTGCACGTGACGTCACTGACTTGACTTGAAAAATACTAAAGGCGAGTGAAACGAGAAAAATTACTTCGGATAACCGCAGTAGGTATCCTCTAAGCTGCAGCAGATAGGCCTTCCAAAAAATTTGTGATGCGATCGATGAATTTCCCATTAGATTGAGAAAATGTATCGAGAGGGAAGGCAACCACTTTGAAAGATCTCGAGAGTAATCCTGCAGTTATTATGTATCTTGTTAATGTTAAACATTAAACCTTAAATTTCTACAAACTTCTGGCCAATTCCTCTTCGTCTTTTGAATTTTGGCAGTTCAAATAACCGGGCTTGTAAATCTTTTGAAGCTGAATGCTGAACTTAATCTACGTTCTTTGGCTTGTTAAGGTTCATTGTTTCATTACTCTGCAGCAGTGGCGGCTCATGCAATCTGGGAACAGTGCTCTTTTGCCATTTAAACCCATGCAAAAATATTGAGACAAATAATCGATTGTTTTACACAGTTTCAAATAGAAGAAATCCATTGTTGCCACATTAGTCAAGCCACCACTGCTCTGCAGAGCAATTTACCAAGTTTTGGCAACCATGAATTTTACACGATTTTGTTACAATTATTATCTACTTTCATAATATATACAGTTATATTGACTGTATGCAGCCAGCGCGTTGTTATCTATAATATAGGTAGACATAGAACTTAAAAATATACTGTGTACATATGACAAACATTAAAAAATAAGTTTCCCTAATCTCGTTCTTGGCTTCTAATTGAGGTAGAAAAAAAATCCAAAAACACTATTCAAATTGTCATAAACTTACAAGTTCAGTGGTTTTTTTTTGGAATTGAAATTCAACAAACGTTTGCTTCACAAACCAAATTTTTCTGCACCAGTAACATCTTCGAGAAGCAACAGAAGGAACAAAACATTTCCAAAAGGAGGCTTACATTGTTAACATAATTTCAAAATAATCACCATTTTTCATGGATTCAAGTCCAAGTGAGACTATCTATAGTAGTCCTGTGAGTCCAAGACTTCATTTGCGCTTTCAAAACAATTTACTGGAATACCCAATGTAAAAATAAGCTTAACGGTAGGGCCATAGGTACTACTTTTTTATGTTCTTTTTATTTCCTACCGATCAAATTTCTCTACCAGCAAAACGAGAGAAAATTAAGACTGCTCTGAGTTCAACCTTCTTGCAGGAAGATTTGACGGAAATAACCACAGTGGAAACAAGTTTGAGGATAAGTTAGATATGATTTTTTCTTTTTTTCTTCACATAAAATTTCTGTTCAAACCAAAAGAGAAACGTTTAGACTGCTCTGATTCAAAATTCCAACAATGGGTCTGTTGCGTACTTTTGCTATAAAGGCAGAAATAATTGATTCTACAGTAAAATTTCAATAGAAAACCCAGAGAGACAGCAAAGACTCAATGCACTTAGTCTCTAACCCATATTATCCACAAACTTTTTTGGTTTCGAATTTTTGCAAAATTTTAGAACTTGTTCTTTTCGCTCATAGAAACATGAACATTTTTTTTAAAGGAGGAGTGTCAATAAGGCCGGTTTTTGGCCCCAAAAATGATCAATATTTAAGATGGTCAAAAAGTTCGTGTAAAATGGCTCTACTTACTCTTAAAGGCTTATATTTTTAGGTTTGGGTGGTGTTTTCGGGTTATTCGAACTTTAGAGGCATATTTTACCACCTCAAAGTGGGTCGGTTTTGTGTTTTTCACGGAAAATGCCCGATTTTGCGTTAAATGATTAAATATTTAGATGTGAGCTGGACATAGTTCCGTTTTCTCCTTTAGATATGTTATTATAACACTAAAAATGAGTAACATACTGCAATATAGTCACCGAACTATGTCCGGCTCGTACTTAAATATCAACTTTTCTGATTTCGTAAAAATGGAAAACTTAAATGAATTAAAAAATTTAAGTACAATAATACAAAACTGCATCCTTGCAACCTGCAAAACGTATTTCATGGTTTGACAGGTAGCCAGGTTGCAATATAAGCATTACTACATTGATATTATTCGAATTTGTTCAAGTTTTCCATTTTTACAAAATCAAAAAAGTTGATATTTAAGTACAAGCCGGACATAGTACGGTGACTACAGTGCAGTATGTTACTCATTTTTAGTGGTATATTAACATATCTAAAGGAGAAAACCGAACTATGTCCGGCTCACATCTAAAGATTCAATAATTTAACGCAAAATCGGGCATTTTCTGTGATAACACAAAATCGACCCACTTTGAGGTGGTAAAATACGCCTCTAAAGTTCGAGAAACCCAAAAACACCACCCAAACCTAAAAATATAAGCCTTTAAGAGTAAGTAGAGCCATTTTACACAAACTTTTAGACAATCTTAAATATTGATCATTTTTGGGGCCAAAAACCGGCCTTATTGACACTCCTCCTTTTTTCCACTGATCCAAACTAAACTAACGATGGAATGGTGCAAAAACGCACCTTTGGGATAGTATGATATCGTTTAACTTTAAGGTAGTATGATAGATCAACAGTCAACTCTTTTGATGCGAAAATGCACCATCCGGTGAATATGGCCTAATAGAGAAAAGTAAAAATAAATTAAGGGTCACTGCGAAACAAATTTGAAAATACCAGTTACGGTGCAAAACTGCCGACTGCGCAATAGAATAGGTCCGGCGTCTGCGCTAGTGTTTCCAATTGTAGATTAATTAGTCCACATTACCAGAATGTTAACTAATTACGCGGACCACATACAACGAACACAAAAAATGGAACGATTTCCTTCAAACCCAAGACTTTTCAATGGATTGCAATGGTACGTAAATGTACAACTTCCAAAAACTGTTCACCGGATGTACTATTCTATTAAGCAAATAATGTCCCGCCAAAATGGCACTTTTTCACATCACTCAAAATTTTTTCAACTTTGAAATCGTTGCAATTCATAAAAAAAAAAATATAAAAAATATGGTCAGTAATTACCTAGCACTTCAAAGCACTTCATCTAGGAATTCAAGAAAATAAAAAAAAAAACAAAAAACAAAAAGGTGTGCAACAGACCCATTGTATGATTGATCCTGGAGGCGGTCTCATTTCAACAAGACATATTTCCCTTAGAAGTCATACATGATGTCACTGCCGTACTTTAGATGTGGACATTCAAATAACTTGAGGCATTCGGACAGAATTGACAAAAACGATCCGTCCAGGAGGCAGTCTTGTTTCAACAAGACATATTTCCCTTAGAAGTCATACATGATGTCACTGCCGTAGTTTAGATGCGGACATTCAAATAACTTGAGGCATTTGGACAGAATTGACAAAAATGATCCGTCCTGGAGGTGGTCTTGTTTCAACATGACATATTTTGTATAGAAGCCTCATGATGTCACTGCTAAAGCTGAAACCCTATATATTCTATAGGTTCTCCTCCACGATTATTGATAACAATCTGTCCTTTAATCCCAGGGAGTATTGAATCTTGCATCTCTGCTTTAGAAGCTTGAAAGTTTCACTGAAAGTATTTACATGCATACATCCACATACTATGAGGCTTCTTATATTTCGACAAAATTGATAAATTAATTTTATCGTGCTATTGTCAACAGATCGGAGTTTTGAGAGATCCAGAGTATGAAGCCTGGAAGCAGAGAAACAAGCAGAGGGTGACAGTTGGATAGTAATCATGTCACATATTCGATTTTAAAGAAAATTAAAATTAAATCCGAAAAAATCTCAAACCATCCTTTGCCCAGGAGTGCAAAATGTTCCAAAACTTTAGAAGTTTCACGCGATCCGCAAGTTTTTCCTCGCAGAATTCTTAGAAATTTCCTCACAAAAATTGGAAATAGGATGACTCTTTTATTTTTTCCTTTCTAAGACCAATATGTTCAAAACTTTGAAGCCATTTATCGGGAAGATCTTTTTGCCAGTTTAAAAAAACAGTCAAACAGGTCATCATGAACATGTCGTGCAAACAGAAAACCGCCCTTGAAAAACATCCAAATCCCATCCTAGAGGACCTGCTTGACAGTGAAACTATGAACAGAAGGCTAAAACACAGGAAAACTTTCGAGTTGCCCTTGGGCTGCTTTCCGAAGGGCTAAAAAAACAAGTAAAAAGAAATCCGGCAACGAAGTGTAAATAGAATAATAAATGTATAAATAGAAATAAGTTGTAAAATAATTCAATTGGATTAGTCTCAACATGTAGCTCATAAGTGTAAGTATGTGCAAATAATAATAATAATAATAAAAAAAAAAAAATTAAATCTGTGGTCTTATTTCATCTCATGAGGTTACGTCTCATTTTGTTGCCAGGGATGTGGCGTATCCTCTCAGGGATTTACGCCCTTTTCGTGAAAGTTCAATTTCCTCTAATTCTATGTTTTTCTCTGTTTTTGTGAGATGTGTTCGTAATTTTAATTTTCTTCCCCTGGAGCTGAGAGAGTGTGACACTTTGAACTATTTTAAGCTCATGGCCAAGAAGTTTACTTTGGGATTTTACAACTAATTTTATTTGTTACTTCTGGTAGTTATAAATTCTGATAGTCTAAGTTATTTCTTATCTGTGTTATCTTGTTCTTTTGTATTCTTTTGTATACTTTGTATTTTCTGTTATTTTTGGGCATTTTTGCCTCTTCAGTTTTCAAATAAATAAGTAGTAGTAGTAGTAAAGTCCAGCCGCCCAAACACGGGGTTCGTTATGCTGATATTTCACAGCGAACGACTGGACTGCATAAAAAAAGAAGGGGTAGGAAAGACAATCAGAGTATTCTCAAAACAAAGGATAGGAAAGAGGAGAGTAACGGCGACCTGCCAGGGACTCTCAAGTTTGGGAAAGAAAAACCTAGAGCACTCAAGGAGGTAAAGTGCTCTAAATATATTTAGTTTTTTTTTTTTTTTTTCTCTCTCTCTCAAACGAAATATTTCTCAACTCTCTCTTTCTCTCAATTTTGCTTCATTTCTTGTGTATTTTTTTTTTTTTTTTTCTTTTTAAAGGGGTATAACTCTGGCAACTCTAGTAAGTATCACCGCAAAATAAATAAATTAATAGTAGTAGTAGTAGCAGTAGTAAAGTCCAGCCGCCCAAACACGTAGTTCGTTATGCTCAGTCCTGCGGCATATCAATATTTCAAAATTTCCTCTGATGATTTCCTCTATAGTAAAAAAACGTTTTCGGTTTCTAATCTCTTTCATGGAAACTTTAAAAAGCTGAGATGTCTTAAGGCAATAAAATGAGGTCAAACATTTTTAGATCTGAATGACTACACATTCACTTTAATAACTAAACAACCACTTCAAATCAGGAGAATCATTAAGTAACTGGTACAGAGTGAGCTCTTCTACAGAGTCTGCGGGACTTGCTGGAGCTTTTTCAGTAAAACAAGTAATGGGACTGTTGCACACTTTTGCTAAAAGCAATTCAATAGTCGCTTCTGCAGTAAAACCCTCGAAAAATAACGATGGCAACACTAAAAACTTCCGAAATTCACTCTTAAACTCAATACTCGCTTTTATTTGCTCGAGCATAATGGTGGCTGAGGGCAGTAATAATGGGAGATTCCTATCTTAATTTTGTCACTCTCTCTATGCTGACAAGGATGATTCACAGAGTAATTAGTCATCAGAGTAGTGATTCACATTCGATGAATGGTTCCATGACATCTACTGACACTGGTGTCAAATGAAAGTCGTCTCTCATTGGTCACTTCTTGATGGAGTTGCAGTATTGTTAGATGTGAATCTCCCATTATTACTGCCCTAGCCACCCTTACGCTCGCGCAAATAAAAGCGTTTATTGACTTTAGGAGTGGATTTTTGAAGTTTTTAGTGCTGTCATCATTATTTTTGGAGGTTGTTACACCAGAACCGACTATGAAATTGCTCATAGCAAAAGTGTGCAACAGCTCAATTCCATCAATTGGCTTATGATGCTACAGAAATAATTTTGACAACAATTTTAAAAGAACACATTTATCTCCTGTTAGAGGTTGTTTTAGAAATGTAGGCGCGCTTAGACCAATAATCTTTAGAATTTTTAAACATTATTTTTCACGTTACAAAGCGAAAACTAATGAAAATGAATCTAAACGTTGGCTTTTCATCGAGAAACGCTCACAAATCAAAAGTTTAAAGTTGTGAGCAAGCTTTGTTTTGATTTGAAGGAATGAAAATTGAAAAGGACGGTATTCAAAATGGGCGATTTTGGCCCAAAGATAAAAATGCAAGATATTTTCAGGCGTGATAGAGGGTGATTCCAGGGTTCAGAATCTGGCCTGTTTTTTAAATTTGGCCCAGGGGAACGGGGGGGGGGGGGGGGGTCAAAGTTGGGATCTTTAAGTGCCCATAACTTTTTAACGAATAAAGCTATTTGAATGAACTTTTCGTGAAAAGATAGGTCTTGCAAAGAGCTTTCGATTGATGCATAGGAAAGTTGTCTTGCTGTAATGTTAAATCGATTTATCAGTTTTTTTGATTTTTGGAAAATTGATTTTTTCATTTTTTGCAAGTATCGACAAGGCGATCGCACGGATCATCACAGATAATTTCCGTGGTAAAACTAGACAAAATTTGCTACAAAACAGCACAAACCGCAAGCTGGGGAAATGATTCGTTGCCGAGTTATGATTTTTCAAATCTAGCGCCTCCGTAGGAAATGGCGCTCCCCCAAGTGGGGACCCCCATTTTTATTTAATAATCAAAAAGAGGGTAAAATTCTAAGACTCTTGGTACAAACCGAAGGTCGATATCGTTTTTCGTTTTCGATATATCGAAGCTCAAAGTTCGATTTGGGCCCATTCTGTAAAATAACATTCGACATTCGATATCTCGAAGGTGAAAATTGATATCGACCTTCGGTTTGCGCCAAAATGCTCAGTTTGTTACGCTTTTTCGATTGATGTATGACTCAATAGGGGTCGTCCGACAGAATTTTTTAGATAGCCCCCCCGGGGGGGTCAAAAACGTTAAAAATGTTTGAGGGCTTTAATACCAAGTTTTGACTAAATTTTTGTTGTAATTGAATTTTTTTCTGAAAAGGACACTTTTTAGAGTATTTTAGACTCCTTGTTTTTTAATCTCCGTCTTTTCAAAGAGGAGTAATGATTTTTTGAAATGGGCCTAAATCGAACTTTGAAATTCGATATATCGAAAACGAAAAACGATATCGACCTTCGGTTTGTACCAAGTGTCTTAGAATTTTACCCTCTTTTTGATTATTAAATAAAAATGGGGGTCCCCACTTGGGGGAGCGCCATTTCACACGGAGGCGCTAGATTTGAAAAATCATAACTCGGCAACGAATCATTTCCCCAGCATGCGGTTTGTGCTGTTTTGTAGTAAATTTTGTCTAGTTTTACCACGGAAATTATCTGTGATAATGCAAGTATCGCCTTGTCGATACTTGCAAAAAACGAAAAAATCAATTTTCCAAAAATCGAAAAAACTTTGATAAATCGATTTAATATTACAGCAAGACAACTTTCCTATACATCAATCGAAAGCTCTTTGCAAGACCTATCTTTTCACGAAAAGTTCATTCAAATAGCTTTATTCGTTAAAAAGTTATGGGCACTTAAAGATCCCAACTTTGACCCCCCCCCCCTTCCCCCGTTCCCCTGGGCCAAATTTAAAAAACAGGCCAGATTCTGAACTCTGGAATCACCCTCTATCACGCCTGAAAATATCTTGCATTTTTATCTTTGGGCCAAAATCGCCCATTTTGAATACCGTCCTTTGCCAAAGATTTTAGTCTAGGTACTTCTGAAATGAGCTCTAGGTACTGTTTGACAATGGAACTGATGCAAACTTTTGCTATACGCTTATTAATATAGTTGATGGTGGGATAAAACCCTGTAAAAGTGACGATTAGCGCACTAAAAAAACAACGATATCCACTCCCAATTTCATCAAATGCTTTCAAACACGAGACCGTAAAGGCGGCCGTTGCTGTTGATTACATTGGGTTTCCCTATCACAATCAGCTCCATCCGCACGAGGTGTTCACACGACACCACACAAGAAGAAGAAGAAGCATAAAATTGCCTTAAGATTTAGGCGGCAACAGCCACCATTACGGTCTCGCGTTTGAAAGGATTGAATGAGTTTGGAAGTGAATTTCATGATTTTATAGTGCGCTAGTCTTTATTTTTACAGGGTTTTACCTCATGTTTGTTTATTAATTAGCCTGTAGCAAAAGTTTGCAACAGCTCCATTACTTAGGTGAATATACTTGCAAAGATTATTCCTGTAAAAAACAAAAAGTTGAGGAATTTCTAGAACCTTGGATTAGACTTCCCGTATTTTCGTTTATATAACACTCGTCAAAAAAGAAACTTCAAATTATGATAAAAGAATCCACCAACAAGACAGCATACTATTTGTAGAAAAATTACTTTAAAGACTTAAAGATAAAGACATGACTTAAGTAAATAGGAGTGAGAGAAGCTTATTAAAATTACTTACTGAGAAAATTTCAAGAACGCATTATGGAGGGTCTCTTGCGAAATATCATAGCAGTATGCCAATTTTAAAGACTGCAAGTTCTCGTGATGGAAAGTCAGTGATTCTAAGCAACCACTTGTCATCCAATGATTTCCGTTTAAATTTAGATCCTTTAAATTCTGAAAAAAACCAACAGGAGCATTGAAGACACAAACAAAAAAATTTAAAGGATTGTTAGAGAGGATATAAAATCCTTTGTTACCCAACGAAAGATTTTTTCAAAAAAGGTGCTAGCAAGACAAAATCTGACAAGTCTCAAGACCACTAAAACACCATACCGTGTGCTCAAGGTGATTCCAGACAAAACTTTTCTAGATTTTAATCCGATGGATGGCGCCACTTATCGCTGTAAGGAAAAGTCGTGTTTTTGGAATTTCAAATTGAAAACAAAGAAAAAACGCAAAATCCAAAAAAGTTAGCACCTGCAAAATTTTTTTATGGATTTTTTAAGCCAAAAATGAGCAAAATTGTTTTAGAATTAAAGCCGTAAATTATGAAATTAATTTCCCCATAAGCTTAGTGAGTGTCAGTGACAATATGTCTATCTGCCTCACTCACACTCATTGAGGCTTATGGGAATTTTTGTATTTCATAATTTCCGACTTTATTTTTGGGTTTTTCCGCTTAAAACTTTCAGGGTATTTTCCTGAAGGAATCTCAAGGAATTTCGGCTCAAGGGTTGTTTCTGAATTTCAAATTGTAACTGGAGCGTGGTTCTAGTCCAATTCAAGTCCACGAAATCTCAAGGAAAATTTCTGAAGAGTATGCTGAATTCCTTCTCTAGTGCGGTAGATTTTACAGGGGAAATTGGGTCAAAGAGTGCCCTCAACTGTTCATACCTAAACAATACCGTTCCAGGCTTTTTGAAATTTTCCAGTGTTTCAGTGAATAGAACTATTTTTTCATTATAGTTTTAAATGAGGTAAAGCTAAAGTTTTAGAAATTTTTTGAATATCAAGAGAATGCAGTTGCTACATTTTCCTCTGAAGTGTGCTCCTTATTTTGGCTTTGATAAAAATACACATCAGAAAATTTAAACACATTTGAGTAAATCAGATCTTGAAGAGTCATTCCCAAGGGAGGAATTGGTTGCTCAACAATTTGTGATGATAATACTGATTGTTGCTGTCTCTATTTAAAATAATGATGAAGACCGAAAGGAAAAATATTTGAACCATGTAATTATAATAGAGGACTTGTCCAGAAGAAGGGCCCATAGCGCAAACAACCGTTTTGAGAAAAACACAAAAGAAAACTTCAATTGGCTGTAAATGCTCAAATTATCATTTTTCACAAAAAAACCATTTGGACCTAAGTAGGGCTCACTACTGCCGATATACTACCGCCAGGATTGAAAATTTAAACGAAATTTAAGAGTACCTAGTTACAATTAATTTTCAAAAGTGGGCTATGCGCCCTTCTTCCGCAAAGATTTTTTTGTGAGCTGAATTTGAAAAAAAAACGATGACCAGAAGCACCTGAGACTCCAAAATTGGAGTCTCAGTTAAATCTTTACATAATTATTACTTTGATGTTTTGTTTGATTTTAAAGTTTTATCTGGTTTTATTAATTCTCAGGATTCAACCTATCTTTTTCAATTTAGAGTGGTCCCTTTTCATTTTAGGAAAGATAATCCTTTGGTTGGTCCCTCTAGCCCATACCAATCTTTGTTTTTTCTCAGTTTTAGTTAGGCTCATGAGATCCTGGAATGCCCTGCCCCAACTTATTAGATCTTCTGAGTCCCTTTCTCATTTTAAGTTTTTTGCTAGGGGTCATATCCTTGAATTTTGTTAATCTAGGATTTTGTTCTTTTCTATTTCTGTATTTTTCTTGTATTGGGCAGTTGCCCATTTGCTACTTTAAATAAATAAATAAATAAATAAACAAACAGAACCTACCTTGCACGATATAATGATAGGCTGAAGACAGGCAGGGGTGAGTATAACACAGAAACTCAAGTCCAGAGAAGTTATATGCGGATTGTTTTGGAATAAAGGAGTCACCAAGTCATTGGTAAGCCAAGCACAGTTATAAAACTTAATGACATTCAAACGAGTGCAATGAGTGTTCAAAACCTGAAAAAGTAAGGTGAGAATGAACCGCTGTAAATTGAAAATAACTGCATGCAATAGGATAGGAAATAAACTGTAGGGAATACCCTACCAACACTTTCTCACATCAAATTTAATCTGGGAGGGACCCCCAGACCCCCCTTTAATATTCTGGGGGAGACCCTCAGACCCCCTTCAATATCCAGGGGGAGGCCCCCAGACCCCCCTTCGATATTTTTATACAGATCCAAAAATCCATTTTTGAAATACCTATTTAAATTTTTCCTTTTTTTTTACCCATTTTCCCCATTGATTTCAATGAAAACCATTTTTCATCCATAACTAACCTAAAAATTAAAATTTCAAAAAAACAAAAAAAGTCAATTTTTACGCCTTAACGACATAGTGTGTCCGGCTGTTATGAAAAACCAGGTTTTCCCATCATAAGATACCTCTTTCTCACTCCTCCCACTAAATTTCCATGTTATTTGACCAGCTGATTTTAAATTCGGCCTTGGTTTTTACTTAAAACTCGTACTTTTTCTGGAATTTTGATTTTTTTGCTAAGAAGACGAAGTTTCGAATTTACGTAAAATCTAGACCAACGTAATGAAAACTGATAGCATTTTCGAAATCAGCGTCTCAAAATACATAAGATAGCGATGGTCAAGTGAAATTAAAGGCGGAAAATAAAATTATACTCAAACACTAAAAATTAGTAAAATTAACACTGATGGATGGTGAATGTCGCGGACTCACTATGTTGTTTTGGATGCTTACTTAAAAACGTCCCTCTTGGAAATGTTAAAGGCAACATCTCTGCAAAATTTGGATGCATATGGATCAATGGCTAAAAAGTTATGCTGGGTTTCACATTTTATGGCTTCGGACAGACAGGCGCCACAGAAAGTTTGTGCATTTACACCTCCAAGCCACATATGGTTAAAGAATATTGAAACTTCATGGATGAATATTCTTTCGGATAGTATTAGGCATGATGAGAGTCGATTATTTTGAAATTATCATGATTTACTTAGTCGTAGTGGGCCAAGTATCGAAACAAAATACCTTGAAAATCTCTGCACCATTCCAATACTTTCTCTATTTCTAATTTTGTTAGTAAAGTGAGAAAGTGAAAATTGTGAGGGTATGTTAAGGTGAGGGGATGGAGGCTCCCCTGGCTCAATTTTGACTGTTTGCCTTTCCCGCATAAATTTCATTTTTGTGGCTGCATCCGTTCAAAAATTTCATGAGGAAAACAATTCAATGAGAAACCCTGTAGAAAATTGAGGCCCTTCAGGTCCTATTATTTATTTATTTACTTATTAATTTATCAATTTGTAAATTTATTTAATACAAATTTAACAAAATCAAAGTAAAGTAAGAAAAGTTTCCCCTGCCGCGAGCTAGCTCGAGTGGCAGGCTCACTATAACATAAAGTAACAGCAAAGAAATAATAATAAGATAAAGATAACGAAAATATGAAATAAAATTAAAATCACAATGAAAATTATAAATTATAAAAGTATTTACAGTTGGCAACCAGGCACAAGCTTATAAAAGGCCACTGAGTATGAAGGTACAAATTTAAATTAAAAATTAAAATGAATTAGAATGTTTGTTAAGTTCAAAAATCATGTATTGAACCAGCCAAAACTCTGCTTATCATAAGCTTTAGAATACTACTAAGTTTCAAGGAAAAATAATTTTAATTAATTTTTAAAAACGAAACCATTTGCCCATTTACTTCAATGTCTTTCAAAATATCTTAGCATATCCTGAGCGTCTCCTTTTATCCACCACCAGTTTCAATTATAACAACCAACCTGTTCTTTTATAAACCAGCGGTATAGTAATAGAAACCTTGGATGTCAACCAACGCGTTCTTTCATCCACCAAGTGACAACCAGTAACCATCAGGAATCACCAACAAAATCATTGGTGATTATCAGCTATTCGTACAAAATTCCCACAAAGTATTTTATTCGTGGGGGTGAGTTAAATTAAAGGCATAGAATTGGACGCAGTCGCACCACAACTTGACTGCAGGCCATTTCCTTCATGTTCACAGAAAATGCAAGGGGTTTAAAAAGTCAACTCGCTATTAACCTAAGACTTGATGAGAGGCTGTTGCAATCACACAGAAAGTGGGGTGAGTTTCGGAGTCTGAAAATAGCATCGTAAAAACTAACAGTGATTTGTTGATCTTCGAACAAACAACAGGGACGTTCTTTCATCCACAGATGGTTCCTTGGTTACGGCATCATTGAATAGAACCGGTGGATAAAAGAAGCTCATTGTCAATCAGGCTGCCTACCGATTGAATATAGCGGGCAGGCATTATGTCCAGTCTTGATAGTAAGAGAAATCTTTGACTAAAACAGTCTACTAGCAGTGGCTTTTTATAAATTTGCGACAGGTTGCCAACCTTATTTCGAAATTAAATTTACGCATAGATTTATATTGTGTTCATATTTCATAATTTTCATTGTGATTTTAATTTTATTTCATACTTTTTTTATTTTCATCTTATTAGAGGCTGTCCCAAGAATGATTGGACTTGACAACTGTAGCTTTGAATGAAAACATCAGCTTCCATCCTCGGATAGAGCAACCTGATTGGTTAGGAGCCGTAAGAAGCTGATGTTTTCTAGAGTCCCTGTATATCAAAGAGTCTCGACACGTGAAGAAAAAATCGAAGGAGGCGTCCACTCTGATTCGTTCGGTTCACCGAGAAGGCGTGTATGTCTCCTCGTAGGGGTGTTTTAACGGTTCTCTTATGGAGAATAACACAGAAAGCCTCCTTGAGCTCCGTGAAAGCCTAAAATCTAGCAGCCAATCAGAATCTATACCCCGTATGGCGAGACTCTTTGATATACAGGGACTCAAATGTTTTCATGAAAACCATAGAACAAATCCAATCTTTTCTGGGACAAGCTATTATAATTATTTCTCTGTTGTTACTTTATTTTTTTGGTGAGCCTGCCACTCGAGCTAGCTTGTGGCAGGGAAAACTTTTCTTACTTTACCTCTATTTTTATTAAATTTGTACTAAATAAATAAGTAGTAGTAGTAGTAGTAAAGTCCAGCCGCCCAAACACGTGGTTCGTTATGCTGATATTTCACAGCGAACGACTGGACTGCATAAAAAAAGAAGGGGTAGGAAAGACAATCAAAGTATTCTCAAAACAAAGGATAGGAAAGAGGAGAGTAACGGCGACCTGCCAGGGACTCTCAAGTTTGGGAAGGAAATACCTAGAGCACTCAAGGAGGTAAAGTACCTACTCTAAATATATTTAGTTTTTTTTTTCTCTCAAACGAAATATTTCTCAACTCTCTATTTCTCTCTATTTTGCTTGATTTCTTGTGTAATTTTTTTTTTTTTATTTTAAAAAGAGGTATAACTCTGGCAACTCTGCTAAGTATAACCACAAAAACTGCGGAAGAATCTTTTCCTTTCCATCTCCTCTCTTCTCTCAACTCTCTTTTCAGCTGTGCAACTCTTGTCTCCATTCTTCTTCTTCAACTCACTTTAGAACTGTTCAACTTTTCTCTCTATGTTTTACAGGAGATAAAGATAATTCACTCTCTCATTTTAACATTATTGAAAAATAGGAGTAGTAGTAACAGCTCCTTCACCACAATATGACAACACTGGTCTCAACCTTGGTAACTCTTCAGAAAACTCACTTGTTTACGATCTTTATTCTCACGCTCATCAAAGCCCCGTGAAGTCACCCTTACATTAGATGATGGTTATGACTTATGACGCGGCGATACAGTTCGTATAAATAAATTCCTTGGTGCTTTTCATCCCTCATGGCACTGCGTCCTTAGATGGTTACCTAGGTCCCCCTTTCCTCAGGGGTGCTGTAATTATTGCCAGATTTAAGCAGTTTTACAAACAACTTACTTTGAAAGCGTGTTCTGAGAAATCCTTGTAGTTATGCAGATTCAACACCTTCATTTCCCGCAAATAACCATCAACCAATTCTTGGTAAGGTTTAGAGCAACATCTCAAATTGAAAAGATCCTTCAGTGAAAGTTTATTGAATACATGTGCGTAGACGATATCTTCTGGATGTAAGGATAAGAAATGCTCAAACTGGTTCAAGTAGGTCTGAAATGGCCCTCTCCTCCTGAGCATTTCTGATCTCATGAGTATTTTTGGGTCAACAGTATTAAGAAGTTGCTTGTAAGCTTGTATTTGCTTGTAGTTGTTTATGATTTCATCCGTTTCATCCCTAAGCCTTTTCATTTTATAAGCACACACTGGATTCCAAAGAAGTTGAATAGTAGGATTGATGCACTAAATAAAAGAATGAGAATGTTGAGGGCAATCAAAATCTTCAGAGGAGAGACAGTGATCATGTTTCCAAAATTAGAGAATTAGTAACCGGGGTGAACGTGAACTAGATAGTATCATGATGAAATTAAGTGGCAAAAGAAAATTGAGCTTGAGCACTAAGTACTGACGAACAAGACTCCAGAGAAACGACTAATGTATCAAACCGGAGATGCACATTGCACGTTTAAATGAAGAACATAAAGTAAGTCAAAGTAAGTTATGTACTTCACTTTTGTTAGAAAAATGGATAATCTTTCAATATCAGTTGACTTTATGGTTTGTTTATTTACGTACTGCTGATCCGGAAACAACAACGCAATCAATAAATAAAACAATACCGTCTTCTTCCATACCTCCAACCGCTCCATTGAGGTTACGTTCACTCGGGTTCTTCGTTTACACAGCCGCTTATGGGAGACGGTGGATTTTTTGCAGTTTTTGGGATTTTTCGAGCATTTCTAGGCATTTTTCGGCCTTTTCGTCGATTTTTTCGGTTGGGGGGGTCTTCGGCTGATGTTCCTGATACATTTTGCGAAAAAAAAAATTTATCACCGAAATTACCATAAGCTTTAATAGAAGTCCCTCACAACTGAAAGCATCTATGCTTGGGACTTCTGTTAAAGCTTATGGTAATTTCGGTGATAATTTTTTTTTTTTCGCAAAATGTATCAGGAACATCAGCCGAAAACCCCCCCAACTGAAAAAATCGACGAAAAGGCCGAAAAATGCCTAGAAATGCCCGAAAAATCCCAAAAACTGCAAAAAATCCACCGTCTCCCATAAGCGGCTGTGTAAACGTAGAACCCGAGTGAACATAACCTCAATGGAGCGGTTGGAGGTATGGAAGAAGACGGTATTGAAAAAAGACTTCTAAAGACCGACAACCAAAGAGTAAACAAGAGTCGCAATTGAATGGAAGGCCTGCGTGGTCAACGTAGATAAGGGATCCGAACGGGGGCTGGCCTCGGCTGCCCTCTGATTGGCTGCAACGGGTGGAGCAAAAATGACTCGGGGTATAGGGAAAATAACACGGGATTTTCGTTCCGGGGCGTTTATCTCGAAACCTAAGCAAAATCACATCTAAACAATTTATACGAGTCGATTCAGCAGATTTTTCCAAACAATTTGATAGGTCATAAGTGCCACTTTATTGCAAATTCGAAAAGACTGTTTCAGTTTAAAAGTACGCACAATAGTGAGTTACTCAAACACTGCTCGAACACACGCCAAGCATGTAATCACACTATTGTGCGTACTTTTAAACTGAAACAGTCTTTTCGAATTTGCAATAAAGTGACACTTATGACCTATCAAATTGTTCGGAAAATTCTGCTGAATCGACTCGTATAAATTGTTTAGATACGATTTTGCTTAGGTTTCGAGATAAACGCCCCGGAATGAAAATCCCGTGTTATTTTCCCTATACCCCGAGTCATTTTTGCTCCACCCGTTGTAGCCAATCAGAGGCCAGCCGAGGCCAGCCCGCGTTCGGATCCCTTATCTACGTTGACCACGCAGGCCTTCCATTCAATTGCGACTCTTGTTTACTCTTTGCCGACAACAAAGGAAGTCCCGATAATCATCACTCACCGTAGCAGTAAACAGCTCATTCAAAGAATTATCACCAAAAACCAGCAAAAACCAAAGACAAAAACCGACAATGTTTTAGGTTATGTTATGCTGTGTTTTGGATGTAGCCAACTAAGTAGTAGTTGATGCAGCGGTATGAATATTCAAATTCACGTTTGAATGTGTTTCATCATCAAAATTTTGTCTCCTTTAGTCGTATGCCAAAAGCAATGGCACCTCTCAACATTCATAAAGTCCACCCATAGCTCATTAATATCAATTCCCCAGTTAGTATTAGTTCTCGTGGAAAAAAGTGCATCATGAGTTTTCTTGAAGACACTCTAATAATTTTAGTCACTCAGGTACCTACTGCAATCTTCATGTTTTTTTGTAACATACTGTCATCTCTGCGGAAAAAGTGAAACTGTTTCGGTGATGGAAACTCACCCACTTTCGAATGCCCAGAATTAGCGCTCTTGTCTCGGTCGAATTCAATCGGAAAATTGTCAAAGTTTTAATCTACTGTCATCACCCTTTATAAATTCTTAAGTCACCCCTTCCTATTAATGGTGCATTGATTTTTACTATTTTCTGCGGTTTCAAGACTCAGTACTATTTAGTATTGGTTTCATTAAGTACTGAAGGTTTCTCTTGTCAAGAATTTGTCAGATGGAACGATCAAGGTTTCCAAGTGGAGGAATAAAAAACTAAAGACCCTCAACTCGGTAAAGTCTCAGACTTTAAAACCGTAACTGTAATGCCCCTGGTTGAGTCATCAATACCCAGTTAGCAGAAAGCGTCTTCAACCCGTCTTAAAGACCGAAAGACATCTTGAAAGACAAGTGGAGTTGTCTTTAATTCGTCTTAAAGATGTCTCTAGTTCCACCCAAACAGGTATTTGAAGACGTCATATGAATCCGTTTTGAAGACGGATTCCTAAGACTTCCTACGAATCCGTCTTAAAGACATATTGAAGGCGTCGGTCGCAATGTGCTAAATTTACAGGTTACGTCTCGAGGAAGCCTAGCTTGAAAAGCTTGCTTGAAAATAGTCAACATTTTCAAAATTTGGGAAAATTGTCGTAATTTTCAAAATTTGTACTAATGTTGGTAATTTTCAAGATTTGTGAAAATTTTTGTAGTTTTCAAAATTTATGAAAATGTTGGTAATTTTCAAACTGAAAACTTTTGTAATTTTCAAAATTTGTGAAAATTGTCGAGATTTTTGCAAATTATCAATATTTGCAAACTTTATAACGTTCGAGTTGATCTTCTAGCTATCTTGGCTAAAGACAGCTCTAAGACTGATGAAGGATGCTATTTAAGTCTGGACGAAAAGACGCCTTTAAAACCAATTCGAAAGTCGGTATTCAAGCCGTCTTGCGAATCGTCTTGGAAGACGCAATTGAAGACAGATTAAAGACGCTTTGTAAGACTGGATTGAAAGACCACTTTGGAAGACGGATTAAAGACGGAATACAAAGTGTCTTCTAACATCGACTTAAAGACGCATTTAAGACGGATGTAAGACAAGATTAAAAGACATCTTTAGAACCGTGACCACAAGACGGATTTAAGACGGAATGAGAAGACGTCCTACAAAAGCCCATTAGAAGCCGAATTGGCAAGCCTAATATTGTTATCTGGGTAGAATTTACTGACCAACGGAAATGATTTAGAGGTCGTTTCCGAAGTGTTGGCTGCTGACAGCTCTTTGTTTACATGTGCAATAGGCTGGTTCAGCGCCTATCACGCAGACAAGATGCTGGCGCGGGGGTTGGCGGGAAACAGACTCTGGAACTCCAGTCGGCGCAGCGCACAGTAATACGTCCGTCCGCGCTTATAAACAAAGAGCTGTTAGCGACCAAAACTTCTGAAACGAGCTCTGCTAATCATCTTAATGGTAAAATTTCACTAATCAAGGTGTACCACTCCTGGATTCCAACCAATTGAGCTCTGGAATCAAGATTTGCTCATCAGCGAACTATCTTCACTGAAGAATTGTGGACTCAAACGATATTTCTTGATTACATCTGATCACTAATGTTAACAAATAATAAGTTTTTCAGAGTCTAACTCATATTTCTACTAACTTAATCATCTCATGATTTTCCTAGTTGTTGAATTGTAAATAGTACACAGTAGAAACTCGATGAGATTCGATGACTTTGAACACCCCTTAAACTGTAAAAACTGAATCCTTTACTCATGTTTTTAGAGGCTGTTTTTTGTGTTACGGAAGGGGCTTAGAGTGTTCTTTTGTAAGGAAAATTTCGAACGCAAAGGTTTACACTTACTGCTAGCTGAAAATGTTTTCATTAACTTTTTCCATTATTTTAACATTTCTTGATGGATGTCTTTCAATGACCGCTCTAAGTTTACTTGAGATTGAAAATGATCTCTTTCCAGATTTTTTTTTTTTTTTTTGCTCATGCAAGTCTATGGATTCAGTTTTAATATTTTAAAATATGGTTCGGACCACGGATTCAAGGAGTCCTTTTATTTAGATTACACATTCTGAGCACTGTGCTAGTATCGCTGATCTGCCTTCATTGGAATTTTAATTGTTACTCGCTCAATTGACAGGACAGTTTAGGGATTCTGTTTAAAGTATTTCTCTCCGTAGTCCCTAAATCTGATTTTTTTTGCTTGCAGGCAATTTTTTTTGTTGGAGGATGGCTGTTCTTTGTGAAACAGCTTTTTCGTGACTACGAAGTTCATCATCGCCTCGTTCAGCTTATTTTTTCCATCACTTTCTCTTTATCATGCACAATGTTCGAACTGATCATCTTTGAAATAGTAGATGTTCTAAATTCAAGGTAATTTATTTGAATCTTTTAAGGTATTTAAATTGATTCATCCAAATAAAAAGAGAGCCTCGGCCGCAGGCCACCTATGATTGAGAACTGAGGGTGTATCTAAAGGGGGGGGGGGGTTGCCGGGCTGCCCCTCTCTGGACGATGAAAAACTAAAAATGCATACTTACCAAAACTGGCAAATAGAAAATTAAAAATCATGACAAAATTTGTTAAATATCTGGTATAACCAGAGATTATCAAGTCTAAGGCCTTGGGCTTTTAGGTTCTGTTACCTTTTCAGCAGAAATCAGTTGAATCATTAGATTTGCCGTATTTGTTCATGTCTCGGCTAACGATTATTCTGAAATTAAAAGAAAAACGCGCAGTTGGGAAAAAAAACCTCAATTCTTTTGAATTTGGTCCTCAGCATTTTTAAGTGGGACTGACGATAACCTTTCAAAATGAGGGACAACTTTACAATACACAATCACAGTACAATACGCATTTACGCATTGTTATTGAGGGTTAAGGACCATCAAGTAAACATGCACCCTCAGGAGACAACAGAAGAGTGTTCAGCTTATTTATTTAATTATTAATTATTTTAATAATATTTTAATTATTTAGTTAATTATTTCTTCTGTTTTCAGCTCCCGTTATTTGCACTGGAACATAGGCCTGTACATGATGTTGTTCATGGTCATCATCATCATACCATTCTACATTGCTTATTTTATCATGAGCAATGTCAAATTTGGTGAGTCTGTCATTCTTTGCAGGATTCAATTTTTATAACGACCCTTATAATGAGATTTTCTCGCATGGGTGCCTGCCCCGCCAGCAGATAATTTTCTAAGGGGCAAAACCTCAAAACCACATCTACAAGGGGTGTCCCCGAAGTACTGCACACCTATGTCTGGGGGACGAAAGCCAGCAGGTATCAAAAACTGGTTTGTGAGGAGCGATTGTCCTAGTAATTACCTACAAATCAAGACCAAATTCAGCTCTGTAAGTTAAATTTTCACTGAGTTACAGCGTTTTGAAAAGGACATGTCAAGCTGACCCCTTCAGGATTTTTAGCATGTTTTTCAAGAAAAAAAAAGAGAGTCATGAAATCAAGTGGTTTCATTTGTTTAAAGACATTTTGCAGAATCTTTCCAAGACTGACGAAAATGTGATGTTTGCATTTTGCCGCCCTTTGACACTGTGTTAGGCTGCCAATTTGTTCTCTTATCTTCTTTCCCTTCGTTCTCTTGAGAACTTCAGATTTTTTAATTCTCTTTTTTTGTCTTGAAAAACATGCTAAAAATCCTGGAGGGGTCAGCTCGACTTGTCATTTTCAAAACACTGTAACTCAGTGAATATTTAACTTACAGTGCTGAATTTGGTCTCGATTTATTGGTAATTACTAGGACAATCGCTTTTCACAAACTGTTTTTTGATATCTGCTTTCGTTCGCACCCCCAGACAAAAGTGTGCAGTACTTTTGGGACACCCTTTGTACTTACTTTCACGGTTTTCGTAAACTTTTGCTTGTGTTTAGCTTATGTGTAGGAAAATTGGAGTGAAAGTCTGCATTTTCTAATTTCCCGGGGGTAACTCTTTTTGCCGAAGCCCCTGTTCTCCTCCCAATAGTAACGCAATCATTCTTCTGAATTGTTATGTGCATAGCAGAGTTGGGTGAATGGGGATAGGGGTGGTAATCGATGAACGAGTAATCGTAGCTGTCGTTTCTTGGGAGGGTGATTTTATGGTTATCAGGGCTGATTATTTACAAGTCTTCCATTTTTTTAGTCGATCACCGACTTGATGGCATTACGATATGATCGTTCTTGATCAGCCTGCAACCCAGTGGCGTTGCGTGCCATCAGGCAACAATGCAACTGCTCCATTTAAACTCATCGAATATATCGAATTTTCCTTGTGCGCTGTGCACCCCCTGAATTTGATCTTTTACGTGAGTTTAAATGGAAAGAATACATTGTTGCTAAATTGCATGTGACGCTACTGCTGCAAGCTAAGTAGGTGACCTTATTTAAATTGAAAACTGAAAACAGTTTGGCAACACAATTTTTGTTTTGCTTTGTTTTTTTTTTGAGAATACTTTGATTGTCTTTCCTACCCCCCTTTTTTTTTACTTTCTCACTCTAACAAAATTAGAAAAATTGAGAAAGTATTGCGATGGCAAAGAGATTTTCAAGGTATTTTGTTTCGATACTTGGCCCACTAAGGCTAAGTCAATCATGATAATTACAAAATAATTGCTCTCATTATGCCTTGTACTATCCTAAATAATATTCATCCAAGAAGTTTCAATATTATTTAAGCCCGTGCCACACCTAAGCGAACGTGAACGCGAACACTACGAAAAAAATCCGCGCCATGTATTTCAATGCAAGTGGCCACACCAGAGCGAACGCGAATAATAATAAATTTGGCATATCGCAAGGGATTCAAGGTGTTTCATCATTGATAGGTGGATTCCACCGATGTAATGGGTAGATATTGACTGATGAATGTCCGTGCACCGTTTAGGCTGTAAAAAAACCATTTTTTTGTTTTTTCTGTAATAATTCAGAACCATAAATAACACAATAAACCAAGTGACGCCCCACTTCTTTTTATTTAGGAATCAATGACAATATAAAAATCAGAAAAAATAAGAGGAGAGGTTTCTAATAGCTTTGACTATAAAATGGTCACGTTTTTGAGGAAAAAATAACATAAACTACATGGATTACAAATGGACAAAAGCGGGAAGATGTTCCGTGCAGGATACGTAGCGTCGCGTCGCAAGGTATGCCACACCAGAGCGAACGCGAACCAGCGTTCGCTTAGGTGTGGCACGGGCTTAAACCATTTGTGGCTTGGAGGTGTAAATGCACAAACTTTCTGTGGTGTCTGTCTGTCCGTCCGTAGCCGTAAAACATGAAACCCAGCATAACTTTTGAACTATTGATCCATATGCATTCAAATTTTGCAGAGATGTTGCTCTTAACATTCCCCAGAGGGTCTTTTTTTGTTTTTTTGAAATTTTAATTTTTAGGTCAGTTATGGATGAAAAATGGTTTCAATTGAAATCAATGGGGAAATGGGTCAAAAAAAGGAAAAATTTAAATGTTTCAAAAATGAATCTCTAGATCTGGATAAAAATATCAAAGGGAGGTTGGGGGTCTCCCCCAGGATATTAAAGGGGGGTCTGGGGGTCTCCCCCAGATTAAATATGATGTGAGAAAGTGTTTGTAGGGTATTCCCTACAGTTTATTTTCATTTTTATTTTATCCAGTTCAGTCTTTTGCTGTAAAATATCAGCATAATGAACCACTGTGTTTGGGCGGCTGGACTTTACTACTACTACTACTAAACTACCACCAACTTTTGTACTTTTTTTTCTCCAAAACTTGTCAGCGTTTCCTTTCATTACAATTCTCATAATAATTTTGTTTTGATCATCTTTCAGTGAGAATACAAATGATTCGGCCGTTGACTTTTCTTATTTATTTTTTCTACTTCTATTTATTTTGGAAGTTGGGTGATCCATTCCCGATTCTGAGCCCCAAACAAGGAATACTATCTATCGAGCAGGGCATTAGTCGCATCGGTGTCATTGGAGTAACTGTCATGGCCCTTTTATCCGGGTTTGGTGCAGTCAACTATCCGTACACTTCAATGGCTTATTTCATAAGGTAGGTTAATTGTATCTCGAGCATCTTTCAATGTTTAATGTACAGATCAACGTTTGATTTCTATGCTTGAATGGCTTTCTTCTCACAAAAAAATGCAAAAATACAAAAATCAGTAAAGTCATGGACAAAGCCTTCGCTTATTTCAGACAAAGTAATAATGCTGGACCCGCACTCTCTGCGTATGGAATTTTGGTATTCTTGTCGTTGATACATTTTAGGCCTTATCTATCTGCTTCATTGTCTATTTGGGTGTTGAGCTGATTTCTTTTTCTTGGGCTCAGTTCAAGTTCATGTGTATCATCATAATTGAGCACCACATCAAAATTATCATGCATATGACTATACATTCACTTGGATTAGTGCTGGGCAGAAAAATTAAGGTAATTAAGATAAAGTTAAAATTTTATGCTCGATAAATAAATTTACGTAAGAATCCTTTTTTTTTCTTCTTAAAAATAGTTCTCAAAGCCCTCTTTTGCAGCTTAAATACATAGGAACTAATGGAAAAAATTACAGCAAAAACCTAACCTAAAAATCCTCCATTGTAGTTACGCAAGTAACTCACTAGACTGCCAATGTCGATAAATGTATCGCTCATTGGTTTTTTCAATACTTTTCCAATATCAAAGTCTAATCCTCTCATCGAACTTAACTATTTTTCTCTGTAGAAATGTGAAACCATCTGATATCAGTTCCATTGAAAAACGGTTGATGCAAACAATGGACATGATCATCGTGAAAAAGAAGCGAATCGCTATAGCCAAGCGAGGGAAGTCTTTGTCTAACGGGAATCAAAACCGCAATCAACAAGGGATCTGGGGTATGATCAAAACGGTTACGAGTTCAGTAAAGGGCTCCACAGAAAGTATCCTTTTATTGCTTCTTGTGTTGATCCAGATGCGAGTGCTTCATCATTTTGTTCCTTTGTATTAATTTGTGCTTGAATATGAGATCGAAACAAAGAGATCAGCTGCGGAGAAACAACACGTGAGTAAATAAAGTAAGGTTATGGCAACATCAATGTATAGATTGATCTAAGGTATGTAGTTTTGATTGATTTCTTGTCGAGTAATCTTGGTCTTTTTTGTCAGTAAGCTGCTTTTAAATTATTTATTTATTTTTTATTTTGATATTTAATTCATGGAAGCCACCAGGGGCTATGGTAGACGTCAAGAAAAGAGCAGAAATATTTGAGGAGAAGATAAGATAAATCCAGAAGTTATAGGAGCATTAAAGAAATAATAATGTAGACCAGGTAACTCTACCTGCCGATCAGTTCCGCCATGCTATAATACCCCTTCACAAACAGGTATTTTGATAAGCCGTTAAAGAATACAATGATTTCCCCGTTTTTTGAATATGTTCTTAAGGTCCTCAGGTAGGGCAATAAAGATTTTAATTGAGGCATATCTCACGCTACAGTTTAAATTCAGACATACGTTTGATTTAGCAGTTCTTCTAAATTTAAAATAGCATTTTTTAATAGAAAAGTTTTTAGGTCGGCTAAGAACTTTCGCCAGTCTCCTCTCTTAAATAGATCTTTAAGGTCTTTTGGGAGAGCGTTAAGATTTAGTTGACCTTGGATTTAGTTTTTAACTATTTTATTCTTTGCAAGTCAATGTTGTCAATATTGTCAAATTATTTATTGTTATTCTCTCACGAATTATAAATTTTTCCTCAACTTGGAGATAGATATCAATCAACTCAAACAGGAAGCTTCAGCCTTGGAAGAGCTAAGCAGGCAACTGTTCCTTGAAGCCCATGATACGCGAAATATGATGGAGCGAGCCGAGTGGGCGAAAACTTGGAGGGGAAAATATTTCAATTTCCTCGGCTATTTTTTTTCTTTGTACTGTATGTGGAAGATTTTTATCGTAAGTACTCTCCTATCCTCGGAGAAAATGTAATGCGGCGGCAAGTTTATTTTTTTATAAAGTGAGCTGAAAAGATGCAAAATTTGGGAAATCTTTGATTTATCTTTCCATGGACTTTGATTTATCTTTCCATGGACTTTGATTTGGTGTCCTTTGCGCGTGAAAGAGGTGGAAGGAGTTGCTCTTGGTTGATGTTTTTCTTTCAGCGTTCCGAAGATAATGTAACGGATTGTTCCTGGTTTCATCTGTATACACCAGGACTCCTGTAAAAAAGTAACTGCAATAGGTTTTGTAAGAAAACCAAGAGTCTATCTAGGATTTTTGTGGGGGGAGGGGGGGGGCAAAAAATAATAATCATGTGGGGTTCTAGGAATCAGGGGGTTTAAAAATTCAAACTGCCAGACTGAGACTAAGAAAGGAAAAAAATGCTATAAATAAATGGAATCCATTTTTTAAATTTAACTGATGGACTAACCATTTCTACGCCCTTTCTTCCATTTATAATAAACATTTAGAGAAATGGGTACACACGCTTTCTTAGCAAAATTGAAAGTACATCTCCGGTAACTCGGTGTACCCCGATTGCACTGAAGTAAAACTCCGATAAAGCTGGGGTACATCGGGTTACCGGAGATGTATTTTCAATTCTGCTTAGAAAGCATGTATTTTACAATATCTTTATTATTTATGGTAGAAACAGCTAGTAATGGTTAATTTATCGATTAAATTTAAAAATGTCTTCAAGGGGATATAAATATTCACCAGCGATATTGTGATGACGCTATTTTTCCAAAAACTTGACGACATTGTGAAGAAATATTTTGGAGACATTAAATAGTCATTTTTAAGATGTGTCCTGGATGAATTATGAATTCTAGAACGCTCCCGAAGTCTGTTTGGAGTCAATGCAAAGCGGCTTCTACGCATCACGTGACCTTTTTCTTAAACAAAGGTCTGCAACTTGTATTGCAAATTCTTCCAGTTCTATAACCATAGAAAAAAAATGGCCCGTGTCAGTTTGTTGATATGATGAATTTCACAAATGGTAGTAACCAGTTATGTGCAGAAACCACTTCTCACCTGTACCAATTAAACTACTTTGTTCATCTAACTGTGGCTGAAGTCTTTCAAAATGTTTTCTGTTATCATTTATTTTCTCTTTTCCTGCTTTAGTCAACAATAAATATTGTATTCGACCGTGTTGGCAAGAAAGATCCTGTCACCAGAGGAATGGAAATTCTTGTTCATTGGGTCGGATTGAACATTGATGTAACCTTCTGGTCTCAACACATATCCTTCTTCCTCGTTGGTTGCATAGTAGTCACATCCATAAGAGGTCTTCTCTTGACTCTTACTAAGGTAACTATTAATTTATTAATTTTTTGCTGAAAAAACTTTACGGTCTATATAGGTTTACCGAGGCACTCTTGGTCTTGAAGCCAGCAATTATCTGTGATGGAGTCTGTAAATACTGGTTGCACTGCAAAAATTGTGGGCGTCACAACCGGAGTGCCTCGGTAAACCTATACAGGCCGTAATTTATGGTGTCCAATACCGTATCATTTTTTTCAGTGTTTGAATGTAGCAAATAATCTACGAGCAGATAAAGCATCAGATACTATAATGAGGCTCTTGCTAAATTTTGCGGTCTGCGATTGAATAGTTCATTCTTGATTCAAAACCAGCAAAAATTACGATGAACTCATTAAAAAATTACGAACTTCACTCATAGATTCACAAAATGACTTTAAAATTTAAGATGTATTAACGGAGCTAGCCCGGTACCATGAGAGATTCCTATCTAATCTGAGACTTTTCTTTGTTTTTCTATGGAGAAAGAGACAAATTAGATAGGAATCCTCCATGGTATCTGTGTAGCTTTGCCATCTAAGATCAAAGATGGATCAAAAACGTAAGTTCAAGATTTAGCGGCCGTAGCCGCTATTTTTACTTCCTCACTATTAACAAATTTAAAAATAGAGAAAGCATTGCAATGGCGCAGAGATTTTCAAGGTATTTTGTTTCGATTCTAGGCCCGCTGCAACCAAGTAAATCATGATAATTACAAAATAATTAGCTCTCATCATGCTTAGTACTATCCTGAAGAATATTCATCCATGAAGTTTCAATATTCTTTAACCATTTGTGGCTTGGAGATGTAAATGCACAAACTTTCTGCGGCGTCTATAGCCATAAAACGTGCAACCCAGCATAACTTTTGAACTATTGATCCATATGCATCCAAATTGTTCAGAGATGTTGCTTTTAACATTTCCTGGAGGGACTTATTTATTTTTTATGAACTTTTTATTTATAGGTTAGTTATGGATGAAGAATGGTTTCCATTAAAATCAATGGGAAATTGGGACAAAAGTGGGAAAATTTAAATATTTAAAAAATGGATCTTTGGATTCGGATAAAAATATGAAAGGGGGGTCTAGGGGTCTCCCCCAGAATATCAAAGGGGGGTCTGAGGGTCTCCCCCAGAATATTAATGGAGGGTCTGGGGGTCTCCCCCAGATTGAATTTGATGTGAGAAGTGTTCGTAGGGTATTCCCTACAGTTTATTTTTTTACTTTGTACTTTTTTTTTTCAAACAATTAATCTGTACTTCCATTTCTGTTATCAGTTCTTCTATGCAATTTCTAGCAGCAAATCATCCAATATAATTGTTCTAATCCTTGCTCAGATAATGGTGAGTTAAGTTAGCCTTGTCATTTTTTACTCTTTAGACATTTCAAAAACCAACAAAATTTATCTCGAGCCGGACTCAGAGCCCAAGCAGCTACCCGCTGGGGCCTTGAGACTTGAGAGGCCTCATGCACAGTAAACTCATCCTATGCAGTAGCAAAATTCCATAGGAGGGCTTTGGCAAATGACCTTTTTCCAATGTAATCAAATGGAAAAATTGAGTTGCACCCTTGTGACTACTTGGGGGCGCCACTGTCGTGTCCAATGCAAATCAAATGGAAGATGTTAGTTCAACCTTCGGACCACCAGGGGGGCATTTGCCGTTTTTCTAACATTGAGTTTTGCTACTGTCTAAGATAAGTATACTGTGGCCTGACGTCCCTCCGGCAATACGCGGGAATCTAAAGAGCTCTGGGAGAAAAAAAAACAGAGGGCTCGGAGAACCACGGGTATCAACTATCAATCCATCACCAAATAAACAAAGGGGGACTCAATCTTGCCTGAAATCCATGCGCTAGCGGTTCCGAGAAATTGTTCTTCTCTATTTTTCCCATTAGAACGCTAGTGTAAAAAAAAGGATGGAAGAGGGGGCGAAAATCAGGTGACTGCCCCTGATTTATCCTTTTCTAACGCACGCGTTCTAATGGGGAAAGAGAGAGATGGATAAATTCCTGGATCCACCAGTGAATCCATGTGTTGAAAGGGGTTCATCTCTCTGTCTAGATCCCACAGTAAATTGCTAGCAACTCTGAATTCATTTTAGATTCACATTCATTAGGATTCATTGATTCAATGAATGAATAGGGTATTAAATGAACTCCAAATTTAGTTTAAAGTAGGCATACTTGTTTATCCAAGCTGACCAAATGGCTGCAAAACTTGAACTTTGTACTTTTTAAAGTTTTTAAATGGTGACTATTCTAGCTCTAAAAGGAAGTATCCAAAAGTCTCGTAAGTTCAATAGCTTTGAAGTTTTCAATAAAAAAATATTTGTTTTTCAAACTATGGACGGATTTTTCTCCCTTTTTCAACAGCCAAAGGTTTGGGTTTGATTCGAGTTGGGGAACCTTTTCTGAAGGTTCAGTTCGAACTCAAAAACTGAAGTTCGCTCAGCCCCAATTGTTTCTTAACAATTTCCCGTTTTTTTTTTTTTTTTTTTTTTTTTTTTTCTCACTACTAACAAAGTTAGAAATAGATTAAGTATTGCAATGGCGCAGAGATTTTCAAGGTATTTTGTTTTGATACCTTGCCCACTACGACTAAGTAAATCATGATCATTACAAAATAATCGGCTCTCATCATGCTTAACACTATCCTGAAGAATATTTATCCATGAAGTTTCAATATTATTTAACCATTTGCGGCTTGGAGGTGTAAATGCACAAACCTTCTGTGGCGTCTGTCTGTCCATCTGTCTGTAGCCATAAAACATAATAATAATAATAATAATAATAATATTCGTTTATTGTAATTAATTGTCACAACAAATAACAAATAATTTACAAAGTCAAGAAGAGAGTGAAGTTAAAATGTTTACATTCGATAAGAATTACAATAAAAATTACAATTTGTCCTCAAAGTATTCTTTTACGCTGTAATAAGTTTTTTCTCTAAGAATTGATTTGATGGCTTTTTTAAATAATTGAGCGTCTTCAATTCTTTTTATATGCTCCGGCAGATGATTAAATAATTTCCGACAGTAATTTCTTGTGGAGTTTTGATATTTAAGGTTGTTAATTTTTTCAGTCTTAATGTTATTTCCGTATCTATTTTTGTAATTTTCAATATTTTTGTTGAAAAGGAAGAGTTGCCTGTTTTTGCTGACAAAAATTAGGCACTCTGATATGAAAATATCTATGACTGTAGCTATTTTGTTGTCCCGGAAAACATTTCTGCAGGTTTGCCTACTATTTAGATTGAATATGTTTCTGAGTATTCTTTTTTGAACTTTGAATATTCTGTCTACGTCGTTTGATGTGCCCCAAAAGATAATTCCATACTTGATATTAGAGTATACAAAGGCAAAGTACATACAAAGTAGGTCGTCTTTCCTTATAGTTTTTTTAAGTGATGTTATTGCAAAGTTATATGAACTTAATTTTTTTACTAAATGGTCTATGTGAACAAGCCAATTGAAGCTTTCTTCAATGTAAACTCCCAGCAACTTAGTTGAATTTACTTTACTTACATGAAACCCAGCATAACTTTTTAACTATTGATCCATATGCAGTGCATTATGCACCCAAATTTTGCGGAGATGTTGCTTTTAAACTTCTTCAGAGGGACTTTCTTTTGTTTTTTTTTTTAAATTCTAATTTTTAGTTTAGTTATGGAAGAAGAATGATTTCCATTGAAATCAATGGGGAAATGGTTCAAAAAAAGGAAAAATTTAAATTTTTCAAAAATGGATCTTTAGATATGGATAAAAATATCAAAGGGGGGGGGGGTCTGGGGACAGATTAAATTTGATATGGGAAAGTGTTTGTAGGGTATTCCCTACAGTTTATTTTTAATTTATTTGTATTATTTTTCCAGGGTATGTATTTCGTGTCCTCTGTTCTCCTGATGAGGATGAACATGCCGCCAGAATACAGGATTATCATAACTCAAGTTCTTGGTGAACTACAGTTCAGTTTTTATCACCGCTGGTTTGACGTAATATTTCTTGTCAGTGCTCTTAGCTCAATTTTATTCCTATATCTTGCACATAAACAGGCACCAAATGAAGAAAAATTTATTGACCAAAGACTTTGATAGTTTATTTAGATTCATTGTCCTGTGTAACGGTCATTTTCTCATCAAGTTGAAACTGATGTGTTTGTTCATCGATTACTTGGACTTGGTTCGGAGAGAAATTCACCAGCATACAAGACCCTAATTTTAATATTTCTGATCCAAGGGCAGCCTTATTTGATTAATATGTCTTGTCACCAATCATTGCTTCAATTTGAAAACTAATTGTTCAATGCAGCATTGGCTTAATCAGCAATTTCATTTTGATGATCTACGTGTCGCAGGCAAATCGCAATCTTAGGCAAATCGCAATCTTAGGCAAATCGCAATCTTAGGCAAATCGCAATCGGCTTGCGATTTGTCTAGGCAAAAAGCAAGCGGCTTATTAATGATCAGAAAAAATTCAGATTAAGTCTAGTAGTGACTTACAGAATAAGTGTATCGAGATTTACTTTAGCTCAATTGGAAGCTAATAAGCTGACTAAAACGGTGATTTCATCAGATTAGGTTTATTTTGATTAGTTCTTCACCTACGGTGTTTTAGATGAAGTGTCTCGAACACCTGTATCTAATCACTTTAAAAGTTCATAAAAAGAGGACCACTTGAGAAAAACATAATCTGTGATTATCAATAGCTGTAGAATTAGCTTATTAACTTTAGAATGAACTAAATCAAATCTCGATATAATTATTTTGTAAGTCACCGCTACGCTTGATCTGATTTTTTCTTATCATCAATAATCGGCTTGCGATTTGCCTGCGACATATAGTTTATAACGCTGACTTTCTTTCTCAATTAGGCTTGTAAGGGAAGGGGGGGGGGGGTATAAGTTTTTGACTTGAAAATGAATCAAAACAGAAAAATTGTGCCCAGTGTTACAGGAAATGATGAGTGATGATGCTTCATTTCATCAGCTTTCAATAAGGTGTGAAGACTTTTTATGCATCAAGTGATTATTGTTTTAGTAGAAAGAGTTGTGGACTCTCTCAAAATGTAAAATAATTTTCATGATTATTACTTTTTCTTGATCAATGCATAGATCAAGTGAGTTGTGTGTTTCAAGAATGTAGCTGTACCTCTCTAAGACTGAATTACTTTAGTGTATCTAAAATATAAATTAGGTACATCTACTCTCTCGTGTGAAATTGATTAGGTGCTGCAAATCCCTCGGACACACCACAACTGTAAGACGGGGATTTTTAATTTTTTTTTTTCATGCTGTTATTGTTGAAAGAAAATCTTTTGCATTTATTCGTCACACATTCCAGAGAAATTTTGGAAGATAGATCGCTAATTACTGATTACAAATACTCATAATTTTTTTTTTTTTTTTTTTTTTTTACGAGAGCCACCAAGTCGAACGCTAGATTTTTGTCTCGTGAAGTCAACAAAATGTTTTATTGGAAATTGGCAAGATAAACAAAATTGTTGATTGACATCCGAATTGATTTGTGACTCTGTTTTTTATAGGACTAATTTTCCAATTCATTCTCTGAGGTGGAAGTGTGGAGCCAGGGGTGCAGAATTTTCTTTGCCTCCGCAATTTTCTCACTCACTGAGGACAGTATCCATAATTTTTTTTTTTTTCTTAAAGAAAATGAAATGGAAAAAATTAAAAAAATTAAAGTAAAATGTTTAATTAAAAAATTAAATTTTGGCTTAAAACAGCACGTTAACCCAGCTTAGCGTAGCGCACCTACGTAAAATTCAGCTTGGACTAGCGCATAGGATTAATCCTTTTAACATTATTTGGTTGGTCAAAAAACAAAAACCTATTGTTCTTCTCCAGGCAGAGTCCAAAATTTTAACGGGATCAAGGATTTTGGGCACCTCGTGTGGAGCTCTTGTATTTCAAATCTCATAGCATGTTAATTAAGCTCTTGGCACTTTTCTTTTTCAAGGGAGAAAAAAATATTCTAGTCCGCGTAATTGGTCATTAACTGGACATCGATCTGTAATGCTTGACGGATAAAGATAGAAGGTTCACCTAAATTGTTACTTCATTTGTTCACCATCATTAAAACTTTTTACTAAGGTGATTTTAAGGAAACTTTGGGATCTTTCAATGGGCTAGTGATCACTGGTCACTTTCTGAAAAGTCGTATTTTAAGTGATAGCCTAGAGCCGCCATGAAAATTGCTATTTTAAAAGAAACAACATTATTAGCTACCAATTTGTCAAGTGAATAAAAACATTATCGGGAATGAAGCTAAAAAATAAATAAAAGAACCAGCGGGACGTTTCGGAAATTTACCTTTCCATTTCCAACCGCAAAAAAACACACTTAAAGACACAAAAATAACCTAAAAAATTGAGTTGCTGCTCTAACAGAAAGCTGTGTCTTGGCCTTGCTGTTAGAGCTGCGACTCAATTTTTCAGGTTATTTTTGTGTCTTTTAGTGTGTTTATTTGCGGTTGGATATGGATATGTAAATTTTCGAAACGTCCTGCTGGTGCTTTTATTTATTTTTTAGCTTCATTCCTGATAAGTAATGTTTTTATTCACTTTACTATTTAACTCTCATCCAGTTTTGATCATTGATGGCTCTAAAAATACATTAAAAATTAAGAACATTGTCACGTTCCGGTAATGCGTGTAACAATCTGTTATCTCATTCAAATTACCCAAAAAAGAATAAATTTCAGGCGACTAGTGGAGCTTTTTAGCGGATTAAAAAATTTCCAACTCATTTCCGGAATCACCTTAAGAAGTTTGATCATTACTGATCCTTATTTGAATAAGTATTGGCACTGCTGTTGAAATACGCTGCAATCTGGTCAGATCCTAATAAGCGAGTGTAATGCATCGCATTTCGAATGTTGTGCATTTTGTAAATAGGTTCAGAAAACTCTGAATGTTCAGACACTTTGCATTTAGTTAAGAATTAGGTCATTTTCACTGTGATATGTAGGTATAGGTGTTAGTAAAGTGGAAAAAAATTGTTTAGGAAATAGTATAGTAATAAAATTCAAATTGAATGAGATACCACTTGAATCAAAGAAAAATAGGTACACATTCATAAAAAATTATAAGGAAAAGCATTGACATTTTGAGTGTAACCTGTGCAACCACAGGAAAGTTTTGTTTTGGACAGTAAGTAAAACAGGAACGGGTAAAATGCTGGAATTCAACCTAAATTGGTGAGGACGTTTCGGCTCAAATCGCAGCCATTTTCAATTCAAAAAGTATAAAAGAAAATTAAAAGACAAATTTCAAAAGGCGGAGAGAGCCAACACTCACCAAACCGTAAACACAGGAATGAAAACATAATTTTACCCGTTCCTGTTTTATAAATCGTTCAAGTCGTCGCTGATTTGTTTTTTCTGTCATATTTCTTTTTTGTTTGTTTTGGAGTCCTAACTCTCAATGTTTCCTTTAATTTGTGACAATTTATTAACTTTAAAGTTAATCTTCGACAGCTTCATTGTTTTTTTGTAGCTCACCTTGAACCAAACATGTTATCTTACTGACTTCATGAACGCCTTTTTTCATACATTCCAGTAATTATTTGAACGTGTTTTTTTTAGTTAAATGTAGATTTTTTTTCTTTGTACTAACCTTCATCAAGTTTTGAACACCCTCCTAATTTAGCATTTAATCGTGTTTCTTATCATCCTAAGAAAGGTAGGACTGTGAAAGGTCTAGGTAGATCAGACATTGATGGAAAGAACCTTTTTTCAATCTAAAGGTTTCATTTTACCTTTAAAGTTTTTTTATTTTTTTTTTATTTTGTTGTATCATCTTAAAATTTAGTTTATTGTATCCAAAAGGAATATATTCTGAGGCATATTGTTTTCAATGATGCTTTTGTATGTGACTTACTTCCATCATTAAGATTGCTCTTCATGCAATTAAGAGAATTGTGCCTTCAACAGGTGAATAATGTCGTAATTACGTTTATAAGTATGTAAATGACCGAGGGCGTGTTCACTACACATTAGCATTCTTCTCTTGATTGCTTTTTTAATTTTTTAATTATTGCTCTTGGATTGAGGGAATGGGACAATGGTGGACTCCATTTTAACTTACGAAACACAATTGATTCTCCGTGAGACAACCTGTGTCTATAAGAATCGGCTTTTTACATGAAGAGGTTTCAGTGGCAAGAAGCGTAACTGCCAGATTGCATGAGCTGTTACTGATCATTCCTGGTACAGAGTTTGTTTCAGAAGCGTAGGCGCAGCTTACCGATAATCTTCGGCGAATTTTCAATTTTCATTCGTTTATATGAAAGGTAAAACTTGCCTGCAACTTTGACGTTCCTCAATAAAAATCCAACGCTTAGATTCATTTTCTGTTATTTTTATTATGTAATAAGAGAAACAATTATGGAAAATCCAAAAGATTATTGGTACAGGTGCATCTACACTTCTGAAACGACCTCTATCTGGAGTAATCTCTGAGAAGGGAGTGTTGCAGATTTTTCTTGTTAATAGAACTCAATAAATTTTTATCGAAAGACTCAAGGCCAGAATGCATGTACTCTTTCCATCAAGTATCAGCTGCTTTTCTGAATCATATATATATGTTTGTTTTTTGTTTTCATTTTCACCTCTGGCAGTAGCTGGTTAAATAATTGGGATATTTTGCATTTATGGGCTGGGTGGTTGGTTATTGGATAGTTTGTCTAGTGTCCAAAGTAATTCTGCCCAATTTATTTTAGTCCACATACGTAGTCCATGAACTTTTCGTCCACAAAGTTTTGGTCCAATGGGATTGTTGCACACTTTTGCTACTTATAAGCAATTTAATAGTTGATTATGGTGTAAAAACCTCGACGAATAACGATGGCAGCACTAAAAACTTCCGAAATCTACTCCTAAACTCAATGCACGCTGTTATTTGTGCGAGCGTAATGGTGGCTGAGGGCAGTAAGAATGGGAGATTCCTATCTAAATTTCGTCACTCACTATGCTGACAAGGATGATTCACAGAGCAATGAACCATTTCCAATGAATTGTACTGTGACACCTAGTGACACCAGTGTCAAATGAAAGTCGTCTCTTATTGGTCACTTCTTGATGGAGTTACAGTATTGTTAGATGGGAATCTCCCATCATTACTGCCCTCAGCCACCATTACTCTCGCGCAAATAAAAGCATTTATTGAGTTTAATAGTGGATTTTGGAAGTTTTTTGTGCTGCCTTCGTTAGTTTTGGAGGTTTTTACACCAGACTTGACTATTAAATTGCTTATAGTAAAAGTGTGCAACAGCCCCATTGATAAATTTCGTCCAATATTATGTAAAGCCCAATCCTAATGTCCATAAATTGATGTTGATTATTTGGAAAGGTTCAATTTCCCTCCAAAAAGTATATTATTTCTTAAAACATTTGTTAAAGAATGAATGGTTCCATAGTTTTACTTGAGTACTGCATTTCACTTGAAGCAAAATTCTTTAAACTTTCATTTTTATTCATCAACCAAATGATCGAACGAAAATTACTTCTTGGACAAAAAAATTAAGGTCCAATTTTTTCATTGGAATTATATTCTTTTTGGAACGTCATTTTGTTTGGACGTTTGACAGTTTTTGAACAAAACATATAAAAGGTCAATAGAATTTCGGTCGGAGCTACCTCGGACGTAAAGCATTGGACGAACTGTCCTAAAACTGGGTGGTTAGCACTGCTGTGCTAAGGAAGAACGCCCTAAGCGTCATGTGTTACTTAAGCTGTTTTTGCAACGTAGCTCGGGGTCCCCATTCTTCAGTTTACCCTCACCTCCAATGGCTCTAATGGTTTGTCTTTCCGAGGAGGCTAGCATTGTACAATAGACAGCCGGCCTTTCCTAAATGCTAGGACGGGCAGAGAGCCTTTGTTAGATAGTTGAGTGACCAGGTAGGCACAACAATAATAAAATCCTGAAGAGGAATTCGGTATATAAGAATAGAGGCCTGACTTAAACTGCCAAAACAGTCTAAGTAACACATGGCGCTTACGTTCTTCCTTAGCTTGGCAGAGCAGGTTCTCATGCTTCCAAAGCAACGGGCGGTTCATTTACTTCATCGTTAAACCGATCGTTAAGACTGTGTATGAGTGATTCTATTGGTCGAATATTGTAAAACTTAGCCGTTGCTATGATAACCATCGTTATAGTGTCCGTTTCTTAAAGGTTACTCATGAATAGCCTTTATAAAACGAGACTCTTAATGATGGTTACCATAGCAATAGCCAAGTTTTACAATTTTCGACCAATAGCATCACTCGCAGACGATCGGTTTAACAATGAAGTAAATGATCGGCCCGCAGTATGGTTTGATTACAATTTGCTTTTTCTTTTGTGAATTATTCCACTAAGGCCGAATTATTTGATTCTCAAAAGTCAATTTGACCTTTTTAGTGTGTACCAAATTTTAGTAATTGAAAATGGACTCCCTCTAGTAAGAGATGTGCATGATTTCTAACCATGTGCTACCTATTACTAGTCCGAAATGATGTTGGTGTGTGTTCATTGATTACTCGAGGCATACTTTTTTTCATCTATATTTTCTCATTATTGCCTTAAGTTATTTGATCCCCATTTTCAGGAATACTTGTGAATGTGTTTGTATTTTTAGAAAGTGTACCTTCTCATCCGTCATTTTTTGTTTCACCTAAACATACCCCAAACCAAATGTTACTTTACAATACATCTTTATTTATAAGTGTAATTTTTGTATTTTTATGCGTTAGCTTTTGTACTTTCTCATTTTTGTTCCATCTGTAAATGGTATTGTTAATTATAGGGTTTATAATTTGTGAATAAATTATTTTTCTGTGTAAACTTATAGTGTAAAGTTTCCAATTAAACATATATTGCGTACTTTGTTAACCTCGAGAGATTTCTTCTTTGTGGCAAAATTTTCCTTTCAATATACAGGGTGTTTCACATAACCTGCTCACTATGATTTTCTTGAACGGGTGACGATAAAAAAATCTGGAAAAATCGGTTTTATAGTAACTCGGACCTGAAGTTTCATTTAAAAATACTGCCACAACCCAACATTTGGTTTTTGGGGGGTTTTCAGGGGGGGTGCCCCCCTTATCTCGAGATTTTCAAATAGCAACCCCTATCTTGTGATACCTCGTTTGAAAGAGAGTAAAATTCTAAGCATTTTGGCTTAAACCGGAAGTCGATATCTTATTTCGTTTTCGAGATATCGAAGGTCGAAGATCGATATAGGACCCATTTTCGAAAATTCTTAACTCCTACAAAAAAAAGTCGTAAAACAAAAAACTGCACATGTAAAATGCTCTACTTGATGAGTACTTTCAAGAAAAAAATAAAAATTTGCAATCAAATAAACCGGAAGTCGACTTTTAGGCACCTTAACATTTCTGGCGGGAAAACCCCCATTTCTCAAAATTTTCAAATGGCAACCCCTATCTTTTAATACCTCATTCGAAAAGGCGTAAAAAGTTGTGCATTTTGGCGCAATCAAAAGTCCGATATCATTTTTCTAATTCGATATATCGAAACTCGAAGTTCGATTTAGACCATTTTTCGACCCTGTAAAAAACTGATCCTATCGTGTGATACATTATTCAAAAGCACATAAAAAACCAAGAATTTTAGTGCAAACCGGAAGTCAATACCTTTTTTCGCGGTCGAGATATCGCAAGTCAAAGTTTAAGGTAAGCCCTAACCAAAGACTAAACTTTGACTTGCGATATCTCGACCGCGAAAAAAGGTATTGACTTCCGGTTTGCACTAAAATTCTTGGTTTTTTATGTGCTTTTGAATAATGTATCACACGATAGGATCAGTTTTTTACAGGGTCGAAAAATGGTCTAAATCGAACTTCGAGTTTCGATATATCGAATTAGAAAAATGATATCGGACTTTTGATTGCGCCAAAATGCACAACTTTTTACGCCTTTTCGAATGAGGTATTAAAAGATAGGGGTTGCCATTTGAAAATTTTGAGAAATGGGGGTTTTCCCGCCAGAAATGTTAAGGTGCCTAAAAGTCGACTTCCGGTTTATTTGATTGCAAATTTTTATTTTTTTCTTGAAAGTACTCATCAAGTAGAGCATTTTACATGTGCAGTTTTTTGTTTTACGACTTTTTTTGTAGGAGTTAAGAATTTTCGAAAATGGGTCCTATATCGATCTTCGACCTTCGATATCTCGAAAACGAAATAAGATATCGACTTCCGGTTTAAGCCAAAATGCTTAGAATTTTACTCTCTTTCAAACGAGGTATCACAAGATAGGGGTTGCTATTTGAAAATCTCGAGATAAGGGGGGCACCCCCCTGAAAACCCCCCAAAAACCAAATGTTGGGTTGTGGCAGTATTTTTAAATGAAACTTCAGGTCCGAGTTACTATAAAACCGATTTTTCCAGATTTTTTTATCGTCACCCGTTCAAGAAAACCATAGTGAGCAGGTTATGTGAAACACCCTGTATGTATACCTAGTTGATAAATAATCTCTTCCAAAATTGGGAGAGTGTAAAATTTATGAGATCTGCCACGCTAGAAGTCTGATGTGTTCTTTATCTCATTTATAGAGTTTGGAAAATTTCGCGACCGCGAAATGCCGCAACCTTTTTTTAAACGGGTATTTATTGTTCTAACCCTCTTATGAGTAACCTTTACAAAACTTTAGCTGACAGGAAACTTAACTATGGTTACCATAACAATGGTTAAGTCTTACAATTCTCAATCAATGGCATCACTCATAAACCGTCTTAACCATCAGTTTAACGTGAAAGGAGGATTGGGCTCATAGCAACTTATTACTCTTCATCCTTGACAACGGAGGGTTTCTATTAAAAACTTCCCGAAGTGGTATGATGTCAATAATAAGTATAAGGTAATAATGCTTCTGATCATCAACTTGACATGATTACTACACTGACGTTCATCATCACCTTGCTAATATTTTAATCGACCATGGGGACTGTTGCACACATTTGCTATGAACGATTTAATAGTTGATTCTGGTGTAAAAACCTCCAAAAGTAACGATGGCTGCACTGAAAACTTCCGAAATCCGCTCCTAAACTCAATCAATGCTTTTATTTGTACGAGCGTAACGGTGGGGATAGGGCAGTGATAAGGAAAGTTTCCCACCTAACAAATACTGTAACTCCATCAAGAAGTGACCAACAAGAGACGACTTTCATTTGACACGGGTGTCACTAGATGTCACGGTACCATTCATCGGATGTGGATCACTACTCTGATGACTATAATTACTCTATGAATCATCATTATCAGCATAGAGAGAGTGACAAAATTAAGATGGGAATTTCCCATTTATTACTGCCCTATGCCACCATTAAACTTGCGCAAATAAAAGCGTATATTGAGTTTAGGAGTAAATTTCGGAAGTTTTAGGAGCTGCCATCGTTATTTTTGGAGGTTTTTACACCGGAATCGACTGATAAAGCGCTTTTATAAAAAGTGTGTAACAGCCCCATAGTGAGCAATTCATCAGCATTCCTTCAATTTTGACTTCTTCAAATCTTCCAATAACTGTGACTGTTTAGAAAGTGGGTGAGTTGAAAAATACTCAGAAAATATACAGTAAAAATATTAATAGACTTTACTAGCTTAAAATATACATGACATAGTAATCTCTTATATACACACACAAATGACAAAACTATCTACATATCAAAAGAGCATACAAGAAATATATTATTTACAAGCACAACTTGCAAAATTACAAGATTTAAATGCTTTAAGGAAGAAACACTTATAAATGAAACTTTGAATAAAATATTATTGGAGGAAAATAACAATCGGGTAAAGTACTACAATAGTATTTACAGCTAAGAAGAAACTTTAACAATGGCAAAGATAGGGAAGAGGGAGGGACAGTAGGGGCTCATGCGATTTGGCAACCATGCAATTTTTCCATTTAAACCTATGTAAAATAATTGAATCTTGAGGAGGCTGACAGCATCCTGAAGAATCGATGGTTTTACATTTGTTTAGATGGAGGAAAAGCAATGTTGCCAAATAGCACAAGCTGCCACTCGGGAGGGACAGTGTCAGACTTATAGATTCCACGTAAAACTTTTCCAGATTCTAATCCGATGGATGGCGCCACAAGTCACTTTTTGGGAATTAAATTGCAACCAAAGAAACAACTAAAAATCCAAAAACATCGCTACCAGTGATTTTTTTTCAGTTGACTTCCTGAGCAGCACAGTGGCGCTATTCATCGGATTGAAATTTGGAAAAGTATGCCTGGAATCACCTTCATTTAGCGGAGAATTTCAGCAATGGGGCTGTTGCACACTTTCGCTTTAAGTGGTTTAATAGTCAATTCTGGTGTAAAAACCTCCACAAATAACGATAGCAGCACTAAAAAACTTCTACTCCTAAACTCAATATACGCTTTTATTTGCGCGAGCAAAATGGTGGCATGGGGCAATAATAATGGGAGATTCCAATCTTAGTTTCGTCACTCTCTATGTTGACAAGGATGATTCACAGAGTAATTATAGTTATCAGAGTAGTGATCCACATCAGATGAATAGTACCGTGACACCTAGTGACACTGGTGTCAAATGAAAGTCGTCTCTAATGAGTCACTTCTTGATGGAGTTACAGTATTGTTAGATGGGAATCTCCTAGTATTGCTGACCTAAGCCACCCTTACGCTCACGCAAATAAAAGCGCTTATTTAGTTTAGGAGGGGATTTTGGAAGTTTTTAGTGCTGTCATCATTATTTTTGGAGGTTTTTACACCAGAACCGACTATTAAATCGCTAATAGCAAAAGTGTGCAACAGCCTTATTTGGTTGAAAAAAATCAATGTTGAAGTTGAAATGAAAACAAGTAGCGCCAAGCGCAAGTAGCGGGATGAATTTGCTTTGGAGGCAGTATTGCTTGATCTTGCGGCTTTTCCCATAAGAACACATAGAAAAAGTCACAGAGTCTGGCAACACTGTTTGGAGGACAATGAGAGAAAAATAAGAAAAATCTTCAGAGTGGAAAAAAAAGCTGCAGTTTACAACAGAAGCATGTTGAGATTAAATTTAGAGATTAAAAGATATCTTTGAGGGCAACTCACGCCCATAATCAGCCTGCAATTATACGACAGGCAAGCTATGATTTGAGGGTGGCTAACCTCCCTGAAAAAACCTTTGCCCGCTGCCCCTCCCGGGCTGTAAACAGAGGCGTGAACTTTATTAGGGCCATGACTATTTAGCCCCCTCCCCAGTGTCCAAGCTGAGGTTCAAGCTGAGGGAAATAAACTTTATTCCGAGTCTCGCACCCCTCAAAATTAAAAGTTTACGCCCGCTGGCTACAAGTCGGGAGCAAATACAGCAGGAGGGGTGGCGAAACCACACAAAAATGCACCAACTGATCGACAGCTGAGTTGGGCAAATGGGACTTGAGTACAGAAATTGAACTGCCGAGTATTTTTAGTATTCGATCTGACTCACCGTGTACATTTTGTACTTGGGATTCAGAAAGTTTTCAAGACGTTATTAAAAAGTTATCCAGAACTTTTTTTTGTCAAAAATCGAGGGTAATATTGTTTAATCATGTTTTAAAGTAACCTAAATTTATTCGCTTTTTTAAAATCAGCGTAGAATACACTTAAATTGTAGTTTGAAAAGTGTCCTCTTCGCGAGTACAAAATGTACTCAATGAGTCAGATTGAATACTAAAAGGACTCGGTAGTTCAACCTCGGTACTCGAATCTCGTTTGACCAACTCTTTTCAACAAGAATATTGAAGAAAAACGTAGAAATGCATTTTGACCCAAACAAGATTTTATTTTAGCACCACATTTCAAGAGTCTTCATTCTATTTTATAGACGGTCTCTGCCAGGGTACTTAACTTTTTCACATCAACCCTTTTATAAAAAACAATTTTTTTACAAGAACACAGAAAAGAGATATTCTTTTACCAACTTTGTACAAAAAACAAAAAAAAAAAAAACATTTCCACTGATGAAGTTAAAATTGAAATATTAGTGGAAAACATCCTTTTTTTGTTGGTCTAGAGAGTGCGTGTAGGCGCACCTAGACCTGTAATCTTTGGAATTTATAGACAACATTTCTCATGTTACAAAACAAAAATGAGAGAAAATCAATTTAAACATGGACGTTTCGTTGAGGAACAATTTTAAAATCAAAAGTTAAAAGTCAAGGGCAAGTTTTGATTAGATTTAAAGGAATGAAAATTGAAAATTCGCCAAAGATTATGGTCTAGGTGCACCTACATTTCTGAAACAAGCTCTAACTTGTCTTGGCGGAGAACAGAGCTCCCATTTTGCTTATAATTAACGGAATTTTTCTACTCACCAATGATTCCACCGGTTGAATAAAGATTACACAGTTTCAGTTCAGCGTAGGACTGTAATGCACAAAAACTCTTGCATATGTAATCTCGCTCAACCAGTGGAGTCATCGATGACTTTAAAAAACTTGCGGGTGTTTTAATGATTTAACAGCAATGCCACTGATTGAGAAAAGATTACAGATCAGAGTATTTTTGTGCATCACAGTCTTACACTAAACTGCACTGTGTAATCTTTACTCAACCGGTGGAATCATCGGTGAATTGAGAAATACCATTAATTATAGGCAAAGCGGCAGCTCTGCCGGAGAAAATAAAAGTTGAGCAAAGGTGGAGGGATTAAATATTTAAATATTGGAGTAAGTATACGGAGTGGCAGCCAAAGATGTTTGCGGTGACTGAGGAGTCTGAAGGAGTTCAGAGGCTGGTGATTGAGCGGAGGGAGGAGCCAAAGGAGTTTGAGGTAATTGGAGGCTCTGCACAATTTGAAGAGGTTGAGAAAATTGAAGAGCTTGAGGTGGGAGAGGCTGAGTCATCAGAAAACTCTGAGGGGGCTGCGAGGTTTGGAGCATTTGAGGCACAAAGGTTGGAGGCATTTGCAGTGGTTGAGGCGGCATCTGGATCGTTTGCAGAACATGAGGTGTTTGAAGCGGCTGAGGCATCTGAGGTGTTTGAGATGGCTGAGACATTGAGATAGTTTGGAGCATTTGAGGCGTTTGATGAGACTGAGGTACCGGGGTTGTTAGAAGAGTCTGAGATCTGAGTACGTCGATTTGGGATGTTGGTGATAAGAGCGTTTGAGGAGTTTGGGGTACCTGCGTTGCAGGATTCACCTGCTGCGGCTGAAATGCAGATTGGTTTGGAGGCGGCGGAGGCGCTGACGAAGATTTAAATAACTCTTCTTTTAAATTCGGAAGAAATGCGTTGATTCGATTCCAAGTAATGTCCCACAATGCCGTTCGTTGCTCACCCTGAGAGAAAACTTTGGCACTATCCATGACTAGTAACATATTTTTCAAAGACTCTGGAATCGCTTCCGACAATAAATCGCTATTGTGAACTTTCATGTATTTTCCCATTAAATCAAGAATTGTGAGCCAAATGTTGAGGAATGATGGAAGGGACTGAAGAGGGGTCAAATGGTGAAGAAAAACTTTGGAGAGTAAAGTAGCGGCTCTCATCCTTGTTTCATCCAAGTCCGGCGGGATTAATAGCCTTGTCATGAGTGGGAACAACACTTGATTGAAACAAGCAGCCCATTCATCAGCAGTCAAAGCTTGTAGATCGTGTACCAATAAGGCACGTTGTAAATAGGTCATTGCACTCATACGAACTTGTTTCCTGGAATCACAGCACAGCCGAGCAATGCCTTGAAGTAGTGGACACCAGCCTTGAGCCCATAACGACGTTAGTTGGGCGTCAGAATTTTCTTCCGCCCACCACCGATGGATCTGAGCTGTTCTTGTGTGAAGAGTATGCATCAAGTCAAGAAGTTGAATGGCCACTTGATGGTACCCACTCGGTAAATCTTCGGAATCACTTTCATCCCCATCATATGGATTTGATGGAGATTTGGAGCGACCGGAATCTCCATCACTTTTCTTTTTCATGAGAAGCTTTCGTTTGGGTTTGGCAGCGGCTACTTTCGACTCATTTGTGGTTGATTTCCGCAGACTTTTCTTATCGATAGTGATGAGACTAGCTTCGACGAAAGTTCTAATACAACTTATGCAGCGCTCGAAGTTGTATGGAGTGATGTGAGCGACATCTCTGACTAGAAAGGCAAGACTTTCGCAGCACTTGACGAGGGCGAAAGGATCGTGCGGTTGCAAATCTTGATCTGACGATGAGCTAAACAGACTCTCAGAAAACTTGGGCATAGAAAGTGGTTGCGGTGATCCCTCTTTAGTGACAAGAATATGACCAGAGTCACAAGGCATCATCTCGGGTGGAGGGACTCCTGATGAATGGCGATTCAGTTCTGAATCTGATGAATATCCACGATCGTTTCCCAGCCCGCTGTCTTCTTCGATCACATGAGATGCTGTATCAACATCTGACTTCGCTCCACTTGCAGCTGACGATTTTCCGATAACTTTCGGAGGAGGCATACCGGCACCGACACATTCAAGGAGTGTAAAAATGATAGTCCAGTCTGCTGCTGAGTGTATGTTGGCAGCGCTTGTTTTCAATAATTCATACAACCCATATGAAATCTGACAAACAACTCTGTTTAAAACTGAGCTTTTGAGAAGCAGGAGCATTCTTAAAGCCTGAACAACCACCGGACTCATTTCCTCTCTCCTCATCAAACGAATTGACAGACGCAAAAGTGCAACTACTGACCGTTCGACCAAGAAATGATGTTCACAAGCAGCAGCTCCCATTAGGAGCGTGTAAATATGATCACGAACGTTTTCCCATACGACAGTGACACGATCCCTATTTTGAATTACGATTTTCAACAAAAATTCCAGGAAGAAAGTGGCTTTATCTTCATTTTGCGATGTACCTAGAGCGACGTTACCGTCAGGACCGTACGTAGCTTGAATAAGGGCCGTTACTAGTTGCTGCATTGAATCTATCCTTAAAAATTTGGACTCGGTAATTAACTGCTCAAGATGACATTCATGAATACAGTCTCTAGCAATTTGAATCGCTTCCTCGTCCTCAACAGTGCCCACTCTCTGGCTACCAGTTTCTGCGGCGAGCGCAATATAAGAATATAAAGAACTGAGTAAACCAGTTTCTGCTTTAGTGTTCGAAGGAGTCTCTTCTCTGACCAATGATATTTTCCCGCTCAAGTCCAGGAAATCTTCAGCTTCGATGAGTATTTTTGGTAACAAATTGCAACGATATAGCTGTAAGATACATTCTAAGACCGGTTTCCACCCCTCTCTTAGAGAATCACCATGTCGATGGATTAGATTAAACATCGTTTTAGTGGCAACGCGGGCTTTGTGATTTTCTCCAAAAGCAATGGTTAAACTAGTGCTGCTGGCAGCTATGCACAGTAGAGTCGAGAATTTACTAAGAGAGAGGGTCAGATTATCAAACTCACTGCTCATTCCATAGTGGGCCGATATAGTCGCACATTTTCTGAATCCGATCATCGCTTTCATATAAATGTTAGGGTCATTGGATTTATCGAAAATGAATCCTAACGCAGCAACTATTGGACCCCATATGAGAGAAAACAGATCGTGATCAAACATACCATCAGGCGCTTTAGTATAGTTACCATCCTTGCTATTGCCTCGACGAAGTAACACTTTCCACAAGTAATTCTCACGGACAAGTCCTGTATGCTCTGCAGGCATCACGATCTCTTCGCTTTTTATCGCCTGATAAATGTCATCGAGCATATCTTGATCAAAATCTTGGCCGCCGTTGACATTTTTCAAGTTTCGCTTGAATTCGTCCGGTGTCATCGGATTATTTTGACGCTTCACATTATAATTATGTTGATCTACATTCAGCATTATCACAGCATACGCTAATGTGAACGCAGCATCTGAATTAATAAACGGTTCTCCGTTGCACTTATGCCAATGATCCGCAAATTGTTCCATCACTAATGATATCAACGGTGACTCTCCAGGTAGTCGGAAAGTTTCTAAATACATACGCAGAGCTTCGTCGATCTGAGTATCAGCAAAATCAAAAGATTTAACGAAAGAATCGAGGACAGCTAGATTGGCACGGTTGCTGATATATTCGCCGATCATCTTTTTACTCAAATGAGGATTTTCTTTCAAGAAATTGACAACTTCGTTGGGTTCAAGAGGAGTTGAGAGGAGACCCTGCTCTTGCAAAAACTCTACTCCTTTCTTTGGTTTGGCATTGAAATGGTCCGTGCCGCTTGCCAGAAGCTTTTTCTTATGCTTGACGGCCATCAATTGCTCATGACTAGGAATGATATCAGAAACTTTGATTCTCATAAAAATGCTATTTGAAGACTGATTATTTGCTTTCTGCGCCGATTTGACTGTGACTTGTCCAGAATTTGGGTTGTTGGGACTCATCAGAGATTCGGATGAATCTGAAGGTACAATATTATTACTTATACGAGATTGACAGTGACCTTCGATTGAATCGATGACAGCCAATAACGCGTCCAATGCTAAAAGGTTGGTATTGTGAATTCCAGTGACAGGGAATACATTTTTGGACAGGAGTTTGGTCAGGTCTTCATATAAATTTGGACAGTACAAATCACAGTCGTAATTGAGGTAAAGTTCAGTGATGAGACCTGGTACCCGCCATAACTGAACTAAAGCTTCTAAAGCAAGTTCACGAACTTCATAGGAACTTCTTTCAGAGGAAATGAGCTCTGCCAAACGACTTAGATAAACCTGAAAAATAATAACAAATTGTGAACCTTGAAACACCAAAAATTCAAAACAGGAGAATTTTTGTTATAAACTCCAAGATTCTTATAATTACAGATATTAAAACAATTAGGATAGTAGAATTAGAACACACTTGTATCAGTATTTCATTTAACTTTTATTTATTACTTTTAAAACCCTTCTTACAACTCGGAGTATCAGTCTTAGGTTTAGGTCTTAGGTTAGTTTCAACAATGAAACCCTGTGTTACAGTCAACAAGCCTCTTACTTTCAAGTACTTTCTTGCTTCCTAGAGTCTTTTCTGTCACCAATCTAGGCGTCATGTTTCGTTCTAGTTTCGATTTTTCTGGTCACGTTGATTCGGTAGTCAGTAGGACTTTCAGGATATTGGGTTTCATCAGGAGGGTTGCAGTTAAGTTTAATATTAAAACAATTACAGACTAAATGGCCAAAAAACATCACAGACAAACAAAGGATATCAATCGGAAAATTATAAAAATAAAAATAAAATACTCAGAACGAGGAGCACACTCCACTCAAGTTGGAAGAGGGACTGATTAACAATATAATATTATAAAATATTATTGATCAGTCCCTCTTCCAGCTTGAGTGGAGTGTGCTCCTCATTCTGAGTATTTTATTTTTATTTTCATAATTTTCCGATTGATAATGGTACTGTGAGTGCACTGAAACGTCTCGGAAGTTTTTATTCCTTGTTGGTCTAGTTCCCATTTTTATCCTTTGTTTGTCCGTTAAGTTTAATGTGTCGACTATTTTGTATCTATTTCGTTCATTAGTTTTGCCTATTCTTCCTTATGATGGCTCAGTAGTATGGTCGCCTTCCACCTTATTTGAAATGAACAAACTTAAGTCTATGCAACATCAATTGTTGTGATTTCTAAGATTTCTTTCCTTCAAATTAAAGAAGCCTATGAATTTTTATGAGCATGGTTATAGTGTGTTGTCTACTGAACTGCGAGTTCCCAGCATCAAGTCTAGGCATCTTCTGTGTGATGTAGTTTTTGCATTTAGAACAATTTATGGCCTAAGCTCTTCCCCAGAGGTGACTTCTTCTCATTTTGTTACTAGAGAACAGAGATGTGTGGTATCTGCTTAGGAAGTCATGTCCATTCCAGGAAGTGTCATCCTCCTCAAATCTAGTGTTTAACTCTGTTTTTGCTACGTCAGTTAGGTCTTTTAATTCTCTTCCTTCAGATGTGCAGGATTGTAATGTTTTAGATACTTTTAAAGGCTTGGCTAAAAATATTATTTTAAAGTTTTACTCTGTTAATTAACTTTGCCCTTTTTTGTTCCCTCATGATTTTCTTTAATACTTTCTATTAATTGATCATTTCTTTTTGTATTGAGATTTTGCAATGTTGAGGTTTCTTGTATTGTTATTTTTTGTACTTTGTACTTATATTGTTTTTGTATTGGGCACCGTTGCCCGTTCAGTTTCAATAAATAAATAAATTAATATGTATTTACCTCTAATTGGAATTTTAGATGTGATCGCTGCGACTCAAATAATAGGAAACAACATCGTAGATCAGCAGCTAGTAAGGAAATACGGTCCGTGTTTAAAAGCTAGAGCAAACAAAATTAAGAAGATAAAAATTACACATCAGAGCTTGGTGAGGAATATTTAAAACATTAATGAGAGAAAAAATAATGAATGAGAATAAGAACTTGGCAGCTCCAGCAGTTTGAACGGCTGGGCTTTGAAGGGAGAAAAGGAAGATAAACTGGTGCCTGGGAGATCACGATTTGGGTTAGAGGTCGTTCAGTCTACGGCAAATATGTCTACTATTTTTTTGGTCCACTTAAAATTAGGTCTATACTATGGTTTTGTCCCCAATAGTTTCATCTAATGTGTCATTTCGTCCACTAGCATTTTATAATTTCTCTGGAAATCGCCGACAACTTAAATCGGGCTTTTGAGAGCTTAGAAGTTGTTGGAGTGTGAAAACACAATGGACCTCTCTTGCTGGAAATTATCTTAGAAATAAAACACATCCATCAATTTTTTCAATGTATTTTGATATAAATGCATTTTTACTCATATTTTTTGGTATACCTGGCAACGCCGACAAGATTTTGCAGGGAACTTTTTTCTGGTAATAATACACATCATAAGGCGCAACTGTGCCAAAATTCAGCTGTCTTCCAATTTTGTCAGCTATTTTTTCTACCTTTCTTGGACTATACGACATATTTTCAGAACCCAAAATTTGAGTTTTAGAGGTTTTTAGGGGGAGCACCCTGCGATTCACCAAAAATCAACTTTTTTTGAATTTAGTATAGACTCAGCATTAAAAAGGTGTGAAACAGAGACAAATAGAGACCCAGCACACCATATGCTTCTCGTGATAGAACAGTGTGGCAAGTTTAGTGCACTCACTTTTGTTCGGTTGTCACTGGCTGCAACGATAAACATTAGTCTACTGTTGAGTGGTGAGCTCAACGAAAGGCTATGATTGCTCCGCAGTCCCGGAAACGGAAAAAGGTTTCGACTCATCAATCAACAGTAGGCTAATGTTGGCTGTTGTTTCGATGAGTTCTGACCAAAATTGAGCCGGAAAAGTGAACACCTGTCGCAAGCTCTGTGCTGGGTCTCTACTTGTCTCGGGTGTCGAGTGGATACAAACTTTTTGATCCGTTCCATTCTATGTTCACAAATGAGATGGTGAAAAAAATTCCAATTACCGAAAAGAAATTCCGACACATATTATCCTTTATTAAAGATAAGAGGGTAGGATGTTTTGACATGGAATCTGCTCCAAGTTCCAATGCAACAGTCAACAGAGATAGACTAGTGAAAGTCATTACTTCTGTGTTTTGCTTATCATACGAGTTGCAGAGTGAAACCAGGAATCGTAGTAATTCTATGACACATCCTAAACCGTAAGGGACAATTTCAGTTCCTTTCGCTTCTAGTTGTGCTGGAAATCAAAAGAAAAAGTAAATGAATAATGATGTAGAAAGAATGATCACGCGGCAAATGGGTCTGTTGCGTAGTTTTGCTATAACAATATAAAACCTTGATTCTTATGTAAAATTTGGCGAAAATAACGATGCGTACATTAAAAACGTTCAAAAACCATTCCTTAACTCAGGAAATCACTTCAATTTCAAACAGCCCGTGCTATACTAGACACTATTTGCACCAGCATACTACTACATAGACGGAACCACCGTGAATAGGTAATCGACATCAAAACTACAAAATTATGGAAATTCCTTCTAAATACACAAACTATAGGATGCATTTGCTGTTTGATCTTCTCTGGCTTATCAAATATTACAAAATAATACAAGAAAAGCACACATCTGAACGAAAGATTCAAATGTTTCTAAGTTCCGTTGATGTTTACATAAACGCGATTGTCCCGTCTATGTAGTTGTATGTCGGTGATAATAGCGTCTAGTTCAGCGTGGGTTGTTTGAAATGGAAGTGATTTTCTGAGTTGATGAGTGGATTTTGAAAGTTTCTAATGTGCGCATCGTTCTTTTTGCCGAAATTTCACGTTAGAATCAGTGCGTCATATTGCTGTAGCAAAATTACGCAACAGACCCATATGATCTTGGATTATGAAAATCAAATAATAGTGAAAATAACGTGTGGATAGGTAAGTGTAGCTTTGATAGGTCATTCGAAGTGATAATCCTGTTTCGTGTGACATCTTGAAAAAAATTGAATGCAAATAAATGCTTCATCTCACTCGCAATCGTGGGTTTTCCCATAAGAAACAGGATCCAAATTTGTGCATGTAAACAACAAGTTCTCTCAGATTTTGCTACACCATGGGATTTCATGTACCTTAAAATAGAATCACGGTACAACAACATTTTTGAAACATCATGCATTAATTTACAACCACAGTTATATCGAAGAAAGTCCTATGTTTTGTCCTTGTCCCACTTATTTTAATTATATAACTTATCTTTCACTTAACTTAACTTTTAATTATATAACGTAACTTATTATAATTTTATTATTTCCTGACAATAAACATGAAAACATGATAGTTTGAATGAAAAGCCAGTGAAAATATGTAGGGCGATAATTAGGACAACTGATAAGTCAATAATTGGGAGAAAGCCACTTTTGGCATCACAATAATTAGGACACAGGCCATTTTTTTGAGTTTTAGTAATAATTCTTTTCCTGATTAATTACTCCAACTTTTTTTTTTTTTTATTTCATAAAACTGGAAGGTATTTTAGAGGTCCTAGTGCAAACAGATCCTAGATTTGATAAAAATTAACATTTTTACAGGTATTTTACGGAAAATTTTTCTGAAGGGTGGCGGTAATTGGGACATCTCACTCACCATAGCTTTCTACAGCAGGCTGGGTGTATGAATAAATGATTATTATTTATCAATATTATTATTACTAAACCTTCAAATTTGTTCAAGTGGTAAACTCTTTTTGAATACATGAGGCATCTTGTCCGCACTCCCTATAAAGAGTTTCCACCAAAGAGCCTTAAGTCTGGAGGTCGGTACAGGGATGACTCTTGAAATACTAAAACAATTCTTGCAAACCAATTTGAATTAAATTACTAGAAAATATTCGGCCATCTTGAAAATAAGTACTTACTTTCTAAGGAATCTAAAACAGGATCTTGGGTTTTAAATCGGACCCCTTGGGTATTGACATATTCTCCTGCCTTACTGTCAGCATCTATGGCAGAGAAATTGAAGAAGATTAGCTCAAGATGATTGAGAGAATTTTATTTTATTTTTATTTTTTAAGAATGGCATTGAAAGTTCGTTTGTTTTGGTGTTTCAGAGTTGAAGAGTTTGAGGATGCAACTATTAATTTACAAAGTCTTTTCAAAGTACCGTATTTACCCGTGTATAAACCAAACTCAGTAGATCTAGCAGGGGGAGAATAAAAAAAATATAGACTCGTGTACAACTGTACAACCTGCATTTTTACACTTTGGATTTTGTGGCAATAACAGGAGCAATAAACGGAAAAAATAGATTTGTAAAATCAGTCAAATGAAGCAAATGCTGCTTTTACCAGTCATTTTTCGTAAAATTTACTATACATGTAGCTAATTTTACGTTTTGGATTGTAATTTTTGCATAAGTCTTATTAATTTTACAATTTGGATTTTAAATTTCACAAAATGGATTGTAAATTTTACAACCCAAAACTTTGTGTTTTTGGCAATTAGTGAAGCTGTCACGGCGTGACAGCTATTTAAATAGCAAAAGTCACAATGTTTTGGATTGTAAAATTTACAATTGAAATCGAAAAGTATATGATCAAAATTGGAGAATTATTTAAACTCAAGCAAAAGTGTTAATTCAAATTGTAAAATTAGCGATAAGTTTAGTTGGTTTCACCAAAAATAACTAGAAAAATTAGCATTTGTTTCATTTTACTGATTTTACAAAATTTAATTGCTTTTTAAGTAATTTAATTTTTTTCCGGGTAGAGATTAACCTCTTTGGCAGATCTGAATGACTCATCACTCGCATCTGCCTCAAGATCGGAATTTGCCAGCATCCGCGCCCAGTTCCGCATGAAAAAACGGGGACTCGTCCCACGACAAATGCCTTAAAGGGACGGAGCTTATCAAGCAATAAACAAAACGCACGGTGCGGCAGGAGGGTTGAGGATGCCCTGGAAGAGGAGAGTGCGTGCTAGCCACTGCAGCTTTCACAATGTTGTTGCAGATAGCGTCTAGCGCTCTGCCCATGTATAACCCACACCCCCGATTTTTCCTCTCGATTTTTAGAAAAAAAAGGCGCAGGTTATACACGGGTAAATACGGTACATAAGGAGATCTCCAAAGATTCTGACACAGAAATACGTCAGCTAAAATAGTAGATGTTACCTTTGTCGTTTTCTGCAACATTGCTTTGAGTGCTGGAATCTGCATTTGCAAGAGTATTTTCTACAGAAGAGAATTCATCACCATTTTCCGCGTAGAATTTTTGCGATCCTTCATTAACATCTATTTTCACAAAACCTTCATCCTAAAAAAAAATCAACAAGTTTGTTAGCAAATTTTAGTTGCAAGTGCAAAAAGTTGGAGAAATGAGGGCGTAATCAATTACACAATTGCAGTAATTGTAATCGTTGTTTTTTTCTGAGGGTGATTTTACGGTAATCCGCACTGATTTACGGCAAGTCACCCGTCATATTATCTGTAGAAGAATTGGATCTGACATGAAAGATCTTGAGGGTTATTTTAAAGCAGCAAAGATTACATTAGATTACCATCCAAAGGTTTGACGATTACCAATTAATTAGTAATTGCGTAATTAATTACAACCCTTAACTCTGGTATATATTGGTATAGCAGATCATTAATGAACGATGGTCACTCGAGGTCATTCATACTTTCAACTGCAAGCATACACTTTCAATTTTATTTAAAATGAGAAATAAAACAAAAATTCACCACTGAACTTGAAAATAAACCAAATTAAAATTGAGCTGAATTGAAAGTCCTAAAAGTGGCTCCTCACAACTCTGTTGTGAGGCTAGATAGTGCATGCATCCAGTAAATTTCACAGATTTTGACTCTGATGGCTTATCATTTTTCTCTGAGGCCAAAATTTAAAAAAATCCAGCTTACATAACGTAAGTGATTTTTGCTCAAATTTTTTTAGCTTAATCCCAACAAAATTGATTTCGATTTGAAAAAAGTGTGGTTGGACAAAAATTTAGCTAAATTTCAGACTTATGAATGCGCGCCTACTACCGAGAATTTGGGCCGAATTTTTGCTTAATCATATTTTTTTCAAATCACGACCAATTTTGTTGATTAAGCTAAAAGAATTGAGCTAAAAATTATGCACATCCAACGGACTTGGTTTCCATGGTATTGGGTTGTAGAAAAAAATTACAAGCCATCCAAAGTGAAAACCAGTAAAAGAGACAAGTGGCGCTATCTAGCAGATAAAAATCTCACTCCAGAATGGTGTGGAACCACCTTCAGACAATGCAAACACGACAAACGATTTAGTTAGATCCAGAGAAATACTCACTTCTTTAGATGCATCATTTTCCTCCATCATATCAATTTTCACATCATTTTGATGAATCATTCTAAATCCTTCCGTTGGAGAAATTTCTGAGACATTCTCTGCCACACCGACAGTGCCTTCAATAGAAAGTTGTTCTATAAAAATAAAACAGTCAACAAAAAATACTTATTTGGATGCAAGACAAAGTTATGAAAGTTCAATCATGAATAAGCAGGGGTCTTCAGAGACAAATACAGACCCAGCATAAAGCTTGCGACAGGCATCCACTTTTCCAGCTCAATTTTGATCGGGACTCATCGAAACAACAGCCAACAGTCGCCTACTGTTGACTGTTGAGCTCAAAGGGAAGGCTCTGATTGGTCCACTGATAAACAAAGCACGCCAATCACAGCCTTCCGTTGAGCTCACCATTCAACAGGAGGCGACTGTTTGTTGTTGAAGCCGGTGACTCTCAAACAAAAATGGAGAATCCAACTTGCCTCACTTTTTTAACATGAGAAGTAGAGTATCTATTTGTCTCTGGGTGTCTTTTACTAATAACTGTTCACGGTTCACAGAATTTTTGTAGGGAGACTTATGGACAACTGCAAACCGTTATGAACAAAACGAAAATTCCTTTCAGGGCTTTTACAGGCACAACTGAGAAAACTGTTTGCAGGAACAATTTTCCATAACATTTTTTGTGTGTAAAATACGATACTCAAGGTTGCAAGCTCTGTAATATGTAAGCGAAAGTCGCTGACAAACACTCACAGTAGCTTAAACCGTTCATGTTGCTCCATAAGATTCCATGCTGCAACTATGAGTATAAAAAAGACACCTTACGATAGTAACACACGCTCAAAAAAGGGGGATCAAAACATACAAAGAAAAAGAATTGAGTTTAACCCAGGGCCGGCCAATGTGTCGATCGCAAACTTAGGGTTCAAAGACGATCACAGGGAACTTGGGAATAATGTTGAAAAAATAAGGGAAAATTAGCTGATGTTGCGTGAACAGCTGCTTCCAGAAACATCCAAAACTTGCGTAATCACCTCCTCTCACAGTTTTACGGCTACAGGTTTCGTAACTTTAATTACGACTGAAAATTCACCTGTTTTCATTCATGTCACATTCAAAATAGTTAGGGTAAAGTTCAGAATTTTACTGTAGAATCGAATCAAAGGGCTAAGTTAGTAAAATTTTAGTAAAACTAAAAACTGGTACAACAGCTAAACCACTCATCCAACAGAAATGTAAGTACTCACAATTTACTGATATTTTTCCCTTGGGAAGGGGGAGGCCTTTTTTCGAGATGCATGTGGAAAAGCAAAAAAAACAAGGTAACCAAATTTGGAACGTACACTGAAGGTCGATCGCAGACCCATTCCTGAGGTTGAAAGTTGATCGCAGACCCACCTCCCAGGTCGAAAGGCAATCGTATTCCAAAAAAAGGTTAGCCGGCCCTGGTTTAACCCATGAAGTATAAATTATGGTCTTTTATTGTTTAATCTAAAAAGTGTAGCTTTTCCTCAGGGACAGTTTTCTTTTTGCAAAACTCCAAAATCTGATGTGCAGACTGTCTGCAGAAAAATACAACAGTATGCTGAGAAACCATTTAGCCTGTTGAAATTAGAAACTTTTGAAAACATCACTTGTTCTCTTTCCAAACCTGCATTTGCGTTGGGGATTTCAATGGAGGAGTCATGGATGGCACCCTTCATGTCAACAATATTTCCCGACTCCAGAGAAAGAGGTGTTGTCGCCAGATGTGTTTCTGCTTGATTCGTTCTATCTTCACTTGTTACCGCCAAAGTTTCTAGAAATTGAACAAAATAAATTGAAAAGCAAATAAATCAGCAACTAAACAGGAATCAGTCCAAATATATTTCTGACATAACAATAGCTCACATTTGGAAATATTGTGCAGGGAAAAGTTAGACAAGACCCCTTTTTAGACGCAAAGCATGGATATTTCAAGATTCCAAGAGACATCACGAATATTAGATGCTGATTTGGTGAGGTTTGTGACCAATAACAGTACATTATTTCTAGCTTCGAACAATGACACTACCCTCTCTCTCACTCTCTTGTGACCTCCTTGAAGTGCCGAGGATGCGTTTCTCTTCCCATCTGCAATAACCCATCTAGATTGGGCATAGATTGGATTCATTGATCCATCCTTCCATCAAACCATTTCCTTTAATTTTCGATTGTACAATTTAGATGGAAGGTTAGGAAAAATTTGACGAAACAGAGCTACAAAGCTACTTGACAAATAAATCCATGTGACGCAAATAACATTCAAATTACCTGGAATTTTTGGAGTTTCTGAAGCAGCTGGATTCTCACTTTTGGCAATTTTACTTCTAGAACCTTGATATTTTCTTTTGATTCGAGCCGATTCTGTACTATTTGTCCTTAACTCTAATTTCTAGAAAGTATGAAACAAACAAAAATGAAATGGTTAGTTTAATACACTATGAATTGTTTGTATGCGAATGAAAATAAACTGTTGGGAATACCCTACGAACACTTTCTCATATCAAATTTAATCTGGGGGAGACCCCTAAACCCCCCTTCAATATTCTGGGGGAGACCCCCAGACCCCCCTTTGACATTCTAGGGGAGCCATTCAGACCCCCTTTTGATATTTTTATCCAGATCCAAAGATCCATTCTTTCAGTTCTTGCTATCTCGACTCGTCTCGTCCAAACAAGCAGAATCAGCCTGCAGGTCCTCTTAAGACTTTTCTTGCCTTGCACTTTTCAAATTCCCCGACATTTCTTCAATTTCTTTAGCAGTTTCAGACTGTTTTACAGGATTTAAGGGAAAGAATTATTGAGCGTAATAAAAAGCACACACTTACTTTAGAACTTGTATTTACATATTCATCTAAAAAAGGTAATCTCATGAATAGATGCTGCACCATTTCTTTTAAAAAGTGTTCTGCACATCTTCGCAATAGATCTGAGGGAGAAAAAAAAATTGATTGATGAAAATCCAAAGAGTTTGTAAACAAGAGATGAGGCAGCTGAACGCTGAATCATTACACAAACGGTGCGTTTATGCTTCAAATGAGTTTTATGCTGGAAAATCTTTCAGGTTGGACTTCAATTCCGTCCGTTGCCAGCACAAATGAGCGCAGACGCAGAAAAATCAGGGGAGAAATCACAAGAAGGAATCAAAGGCCGTATTGCTGCAAATGAAGACTGTTAAACCTAATAGACTGATAGGTTTTGATTAGGTTAGGTTTAAGACTGAAATCATAGATTAAGATGATTCCAAGGTCGATTAGTTCAAACCGTGGACACATCATGCTGCTCAAAAAGTCAACAGTTATTAGCTAAAAGCACAAACTTGAGGAACATCAGCACCTGCGAGCATACTTCAGGAAGATACCCTGAAAGTTTCAAGCTGAAATACTCAAAAATAAAGCTGGAAATTATGAAATACGAAAATTCCCATAAACCCAGTGATTGTAACTCAGGTCTAAGTCTTAGGAGCCATTTTGGCCAGCCATGTCATTTTTTAGGAGCCATCAAGTATTTCTTAGGGGCCATTTTTTTTTCTTAGCGGCCGAAAATCGGTACTGGAAGGATCAGATCATGCTGAGTGTAGGAGCTTAGACTTTAATCGACGGGAGGAAAAAACCATTTTTTGGCGAAAACTTTCTTAGGCGCCAATCTTGACCGTCAACTCAATTTCTTAGGCGCCATCAACTAATTCTTAGGCGCGAATGGCACAATGGCGCATATGAGTTACAATCACTGCATAAACCTCAATGAGTGTGAGTGAGGCAGATAGACATAGTATCACTTGCACTCACTCTCACTCACTAAGCTTATGGCAAAATGAATTTCATAACTTACGGCTTTAACTCTCAATCAATTTTGCTTATCTTGGGCTCAAAAAATCCATGAAAACATCACATAGATGCTGATGTTCTTGGATTTTGCATATTTCTTTGTTTCCAATTTAAAATGCCAAAACCACAGCTTTTCTTAGTTAAAAGCGACTTAGAGCGCTATAGATCAGATTGAAATCTGGACAGGTTTCACCAGGAAGCAAATTTTTTCATGGATTTTTTTGAGTCCAAGACAAGCAAAATTGATTGAGTTTTTCAGCCGTAAGTTATGAAATTCATTCCAGCATTAGCTCAGGGCTTTTCTTCTGATCAAAGCCTTCTATTTTATAGATGAGTTTATAAGTTATCGCAATTTTGCTGTCTTTATTATGACTAACGTATTGACTTGTACGATAACACTATGATGTTCCGATAAGCTAATTTTTGAAAATAAAATAAAAATAAAAATCACTTTAAACCTAATAGACCAATAGGTTTAATTAGGTTAGGTTTAAGAGCAAAAAACAAAAATTAATGACTCTTCATTCAACTTGAAATTCTTAAGACTTACCCGATAATCTAGTTTCAAAGCAGATTTTAAAACAGCTAAACATAATCTCACAGACTTTTTCGTCACTCAGCATTGTCCCTGCTGGCGACACCATCAACGTTCTTAGCACCTGAAGAATTTTCATCAATACAACAGCATCGCTTGCTTCATCAGTACCAACAAATCTGGCATGAGTTACTGCATCTGCGATTTTTTCAATAGTTTGAGGTGAGGTTTTTTTCCCTGTGAAAAAAGGATAGCAAATTACCTTGTTTAATGCAACTTATGAAACACCCCTCAGTTAATTTTTCAATGACCCCCAGCCCTTACCACTCAGTTAGACAGTGTTACTCAGCAAGATTCATTTATCGGTTGCGCACGTAGGTTGAGTTATAATTGATGGATTCCGATCCAAACTATGAGATTTGTGCTGGAACCTTTACAGCTCGGTTTATAATTTGCAATAATATAAATTAGGCATACATTACAGTAACCACCAGAGTTCTCAAGTGCTGTCTATGTTTGTTAAGTGTTATAACATTATGAGATACCCTATAAAAAGATACAGACATGCGAGAAAAATAAAACTAAATAGGCCAAATAACTATAAAATGAGACGAAAAAATGGGAACTAAGCCAAAAGAATATAAAAAACACTAAACGGTTTGATCTAAATCACAAAATCTTCATCAGTCGGTAATTAAAACACATAGAAAAAACAAAAAATATGAGTCTGACCCAAAATCACATCGGATACAGACATGTGAACGAAGTTTGTTGACCACTGCTTGACAAATCCATGGGGGTTGATCATGGATGATCGAATCGTAATAATGGTTATGTTAATCGTAATGGTTATGTTAATCGTAATGGTAATGTTAATCGTAATGGTTATGTTAATCGTCATGGTTATCGTAATCAAATTGAATGCGTTAAATCAAATAAACTATTCATTTGCTCACAGCAGAAGTTTGCAAGAGTCCCATTAATCTGATTTTTCTTCAGTTTATTACAATCTGAGGGATGAGAGTAACCAAAAGAATCCGCGTCGTAGTATAGATTAAAAGGGTCGATTACAGAGGTCTCCCCCTCCTGTCACCCACACGAGCTGTGCTACTGTATAGATGCTTAGTGAGCTACTTGCTTTGCAATGTGGAAGATGTAGAGAATTGAAGATTAAACGAAACATGTCTTTGAATACGATTATTGCAGTTCATGGTCTCATTTGCATAATTCAATCCTTGGAGTCTCTCAAAATCATAAACTCACAATTCTTCTCATTGTTTGCAACTTTCAATTTTGTCCCCCCCCCCCCCTTCAAAGTTTCTTCTATCAACAATTCAATTTTTTTTTTTTTTTTTTTCAGATGACAAGACATCAAATGCATGGACTTTCAAGACTTGCGGGAAAAAAAAAAAAAAAAAAAAAAAAAAAATATACAGACAACAATTATTGGCAAATTTCATGAAAATCTTAGCATTTGATTTTCTGTTATTCAGAAAGAAGGCTGCGAAATTGGTACACCGTCTGTATTGCAAGTGGAACGAAATTGCGCAGGGAGATCAATTTGTAAAAAGAGGAAGAAAAAGAAGTAAAGTTTGTTAAAAATGCATACCGATCAATTCGTAAGATAAAAATTTGTTGATTGATGATATTGCTAGACTAGTGACAGAGCCTGCTACGCTTGCTCCTTGATCAGACTTTATTATTTGCAAGAATGGACCTGAAAATAACCAAGGAAGAAACAAACCATGATAATATTAATTATTTTATTTTATAACTTTTAGTTAGGGTGATTCTTCAGCGTTTCGTGCTGATTTCTGCCACCAGAGCGCTATCGTTCCATTAATGTCATATTAGAGGCCAAAAGTAAATTATATGAAAGAAAACGGAATGTCAGTTATTAGATAATCATCTGAAGAACGTCTCTGCAAAATATCTCGTCAATGACTTCAAAAATAACGCTGAAAGTACCAAAAAAAGAAATATCACAAATCTATTCTTCTATCGAAAAGTGTTAAATAATAATAGACTCAAATTAGGTAAATTTACTGAGTGCTGCATACAAAAGTGATTAATCATGTGAAATCTTACCTAAATAAGCACTTGGACTGATTAAATCCAAATCACCGACTTGATTAAGAGAATCCTTCAAATTATTGAAGTTTTTAATGAGGGCTTCGGTTTTCTTGTCCTAAACGAAGAAGAAAAAAAAAAGGATGCTGTGAGACTGCCTTTGCACGCCAAAGTCTTTACGAGAAAATTAAGAAAAACAATGCAGGAGACCAGCTTTGAGAAGCTAAACAACATCACGGGTGGATCCAGCAATTTGGCAACACTGAATTCATCCCATTTGAACATATAAGAAACAATGTTGTTTAAAACAATGTAACAATGTATAATGTTGTTTATTGAGGGGGCCATGGCCCTGTTACTAATCGATTGTTTCTCATGCATTCAAATGGGAATAATACACAGTTGCCAGATTGCTGGATCCGCCTTTGAACAACATTGAGATGTTTAGATCCTTCCAGGTCTTTACAAAGATGGCTGCTTACTTATATGATCATCTTGCCTCAAAATTTCGAAAGAGCAACGAAACATCCCAGTCTTTCATGCACCTTTTTTGGCTTTTAACATCGTTGGTTTTTTATTTTAGTACTCACTCATTTTGAGTATCCAGTTCTGACGAGTAGCGATGCCTGCTTCCAAAATGCATCAAAATACATCGGTAAGCAGTAGGTTCTCAAAGAGTTTCGATTCTTTGCTAACCAACCACTTACAGATGCGTTTTGACGCATTTTGGAAGCAGGCAACTGCTACTTGTCAAAATCCCATGCCCGATATGCAAAATGCGTGAGCTCTATTATGTGCTTTGAAGTTTGTTAACTTTGCAATTCTTTTCCTTACAGAAACATTCCATCATAGCTGTCTGACCTACATTATTTTTAAATGGGGCTGTTGCACACTTTTGCTGTAAGCAGTTTAATAGTCGATTCTGGTGTAAAAACCTCCAAAAATAACGACGGCAGCACTAAAATCTTCCAAGATCCACTCCTAAACTCTAAAAACGCTTTCATTGGCGCGAGTGGAATGGTGGCAGAAGGCAGTAATAATGGGAGATTCTTATCTTAATTTCGTCACTCTCTCTTTATGCTGACAAGGATGATTCACGGAGTAATTGGTCATCAGAGTAGTGATCCACATCCCATGAATGGTACAGTGACATCTAGTGACACTGGTGTCAAATGAAAGTCGTCTCTTATTGGTCATTTCTTGATGGAGTTACAGTATTGTTAGATGCGAATCTCCCATAATTACTGCCCTCAGCCACCATTACGCTCTCGCAAATAAAAGCGTTTATTGAGTTTAGGAGTGGATTTTGGAAGTTTTTAGAGCTGCCATTGTAATTTTTTGAGGTTTTTACACCAGAGTTGACCATTAAATCGCTTGAAGCAAAAGTGTGCAACAGCCCCATTCCGAGGTTAGGGTGCAGCATTGGTGTCATCCATCGTTGCTGATCAAACAGTTCCCAGTTTATTTGTTGAGGTTTTTACACCAGAGTTGACCACTACATTGCTGATAGCAAAAGTGTGCAATAGCCCCATTCTTTTTCTTACAGACTCATTCCATCATAGCTGTCCCACCTACATCATTTTGAAATTAAAAATTTCATAAAAAAAATTAGAACTTGAGAATAGAATTTTTAACCTTTTAGAAATGAGGTAGGTAAGGAATCTAGGACATCTTAACATTCTTACCCTCGCCCTAACTAAAAAATTAAAGAGATTAAGTTATGAGATGAAAAATTTAGTTTTACAATGTTGCTGGTGGAACACTGATGATGGAATGACCCTAAGTCTTTTTTGGCTGAGAGAAGAAAAGATTAAATAAAAAAATAAACCAGTGCATTCCAGGAGGGTGAGTATGAACGATCGCCGTGGTCCTATGGAGTCGATTGCCGTGGTCCTACGGAGTCGATGACTGGGTATGTTGTACAATGTACACTAATAAATTGGGTTTATCTTTTGAGTAGGCATTCCAATAGAAGCTCTATAATCTCCATGATGTACGCTCCATAGCTGAGGAGTCATTAGTGATTCTTTGTAGAGACGTAAGAAACTAATTATCGATTTCAGCTGTCAAAATGGAATTCAAAATGTCTTTTTTCTTACTTTACTTACTTACCTTTATTTCTGTTAAATTTGTACTGAATAAATAAATAAAATAAATAAATAAATAAGTAAATAAATAAGTAAATAAATAAGATGTAGAAGTGGTAAAAGTGTTCGATTCATTTTGCAGGTCAGATATGAGCAATGATAATTCCTCAGATTTGTAAAAAGAAAATCTGAAGTTCATAAAGGGTCAAAGGTGCTAAGTTGGAAGTGTATTTTTCATGCAAATGTAAGTTAAGATTAAGGCAGCACGTCTGAGCTGATAAGATACATTCCAAGAATCACGCCTACAGCTGGACATTCAGTATCAAGCAGAATATAAACATGAGTCTTTAGCTTTCGTAAATGAACTCAACTAGAAGTTGGTAAGCACAGTTGTTAAGCTTTGAAACTATGGGAGCGTTCTAGAATTCCCCGGGGAGCTTCCTTGGTAAACTCAAAGTCGTTCTTTTATTCTACAATTTCGTTTCTAATAACCAGGGGAAGTTCATCGAAGCGTTCTTGAACTCCGATGAAATTCATCAGAACTCTTCCCCGGGGAACACCGGATTTATTGGAGTAAGAACTCCGGTAAAGCCGATGAAAACTAACCTCAAAGAAGTAAACAATCTATGTGTTCATATGGGTGTTTGGAGATTATTGAAATGTAAACAGACATATTTAGCAATAACATGCTGCACCCGTGATCGTTCGGAAATTCATCGGAGGACCGATGAGCTTCATCAAAACATTATCGGCTTTATCGTAAACACTCCCCAGAAATTCTGATGAGCTTCCCCAGGTTATCGGATCGGAGAATTCTAGAACACTCCTAAGTCAAAGATTTCATTCAGTAGTGCAACGAGAAATTCTTTATCTCTCTCTTTTCCCTATTAAAACACGTCTGTTAGACCAGGCAGGACAAGGGGATGAAACCGCTTCTTTCAAAGCTTTTTCGACCTGTACATTCAAACGGCAAATGAGGTAAATAGAAGGGATCTCCGTTGCACCATGGTATGATTTGAAAGAAATACAACTGCCAATCTTACCTGCTGGGAGTGAGACGACCACCTAGTCCCCCTTTTCATGGCAGTCAGTAAGGTGGCAGTTTCTCCCAGGACAATATAAATGCCATTTCCTGGTAGAGACATGATTTGATCAACGTAAAAACCGCACTATTTACAGTTAAGAATACAATTTTGAAAATAAGCTTCAATAAAATAGCACTGACAACACATTCCACATTATGATAAGATGATGTTTGAGGTTAGGATTTGGATGAGTGGCAGTTCACAGCTGATCGGTTTTTAGTGATGACGTGTAGGTTCATGGTGGATGCGACCGATGGTTCCAATTTTGCTGCAGAATTTGAATGTGGGAGCGGGGGAAAAAAGACCGTCTCCTTTAGGCAAATTTTATTTTTGCACGATCTGCTCAGCATTTGTGATTAAAGATCCTTGAGAATAATAGGTCTGCTCGCAAGTTTCTTTTCCCATTTAAAATAACATTTGCGATGCCCCGGAAGAGCAGAGGGGACGTTTTCAGAGCCCTTTAAAAACCATTGAGAATTATAGGTCTGCTTGTATGTCTCTTTCCCCGTTCAAAACCGTCTCTTTTCGTTGCCTTTACAGTATCGTCGTATACGGATGTCTCTATAATTTTTTGTCTCGGGAAAAAAATTGATTTATCGATATAAATCAAGGATATGTAAACTGATAAGTCTGAATGTTGGGGTTTATCGACCCCATCGACCCACAGTTTTTCGGTATCAACACCATATACATAAGCCTCTAAAATTTTATGTCTAGGGAAAAAATCGATCTCTCGATTAAATTCACGGATACGTTGACTGGTCAGTCTGAATTGGGGGGTTTATTGACATCGCCAACCAACTTTCGATCGCGGGTGATAACAATCACGGGGGGGGGGGGGGGCGTTTCCAAGCGCTATTAGTTCCACCGTTGTTTAGTATCAACTCCAAAAATGGGTGCCTTTAAAATTGATTTAGTCTCGGGGGGGGGGGGGGGGGGGGGGGGGTCGATTTATCGCTATAAATCACGGGTACATGGACTGACCAGTCAGAATTTGGAGGTTTGTTGAAGTTGAACCTTTGACCACCTCCCAACTTCCGGTCTTGGAGGGAGGGTAGTCACCGAGATCCATAGTCCATGCGCGTATAGTACCACAGTTGGCTACATCCGAGTTCCGTCCCGCGGTCAATTTGGCGCACCCTAGCATCCGAGTTCCGTCCCATTTCACGTCCCCTAGCATCCGAGTTCCGTCCCTTTGTTTAGCCAATTTCTCAATTAAATGTATAATTTCCATTAAAATGTGCAGTAAATTGCAACTATGTCGGAGTTCTGTACCAGCAGCACTGTAAAGCACGAGACGAATTATCTCCCGATCAGCTGTAAGATTTGTAACACTCGATCGGAAGATCTGTTTCTGATAAGCGATGGGCAAGCGGTAAATGATCTTCGTTTAAATTTTCATTGTACAGGGTGTCCCAGACCACCCGTGTAGGTACTTTTTCTCAAAAACTGCTGGGAGTAGAGAGCTGAAACAAAAAAGTCAGATAGGGAATTGACCCCAAAGAATTCAATGAAAATATTTTCAAAGCCCCCCGAGGCCCCCCAGGGGGGTTTTGGGGGGGTTCGAAACACATTTTTCCATTTTTGGCGGGAAAAAGCCTATAAAAGGTACAAAAATAAGTTCAGATTCTGAAAGAGCAACTCATTGCCGACATTTTTACTCCAGCAACTTTTCCCAGAAAACCCCAATTTTTGGGGTTATGGGCCCTTTTGGGGGGAAATTTTCATTCGGCCACTGTGACCACACTATTCAATATTTTTCAAAAAACTGAAATCCATCTGAAAGAAGAGATCAAGACCTTTCGATTGATGTGCCATATAATACCTAAAAGTGAAAAATTAAGGCCCCCGCGAAGATTCCAAAATTTGGGGGTCTTTGGGCCCCCCCACGTAAAAAAAGTCAAATAGCAAGGTATAGCTTGTGATACATCGATCGAAAGCTCTCAAAGAGTAGAATAAGATGACGCAATTCAAAATCGTCTACAATCATTACTTTCAAAATGGCGGCCATTTGAAAATTTTGGGTGTTCAAAGGAAAGTCCTGGGAAAGGAGTCCAAAGATGAACGATACATAAATTAAAAGGCCTTAAAAAAAGCAAACGAATGGCGCAAACCGCAAATCAATCCGCCTCTTCAATCAAAAGTTATGACCGATTGAAATTTAAGCAGCCTTAAATAGGCCTTATTGAGCCCTTTAAGTTTCAATCGGTCATAACTTTTGATTGAAGAGGCGGATTGATTTGCGGTTTGCGCCATTCGTTTGCTTTTTTTAAGGCCTTTTAATTTATGTATCGTTCATCTTTGGTCTCCTTTCCCAGCAGGCTGATTCTCCCTGTTTGGACGAGACGAGACGAGATAGGAAGTAACGATGAATCCCATTGGTTTAAATGGCGTCACGTGACAGATTTGAAGTCATTGCTTTGCGATCGCGAATGCTCCGAGTCATTTATTTCAAAATCATGACTCGGAGCATTCGCGATCGCAACGCAATGACTTCAAATCTGTCACGTGACGCCATTTAAACCAATGGGATTCATCGTTACTTCCTATCTCGTCTCGTCTCGTCCAAACAGGGAGAATCAGCCTGCTGGACTTTCCTTTGAACACCCAAAATTTTCAAATGGCCGCCATTTTGAAAGTAATGATTGTAGACGATTTTGAATTGCGTCATCTTATTCTACTCTTTGAGAGCTTTCGATCGATGTATCACAAGCTATACCTTGCTATTTGACTTTTTTTACGTGGGGGGGCCCAAAGACCCCCAAATTTTGGAATCTTCGCGGGGGCCTTAATTTTTCACTTTTAGGTATTATGTGGCACATCAATCGAAAGGTCTTGATCTCTTCTTTCAGATGGATTTCAGTTTTTTGAAAAATATTGAATAGTGTGGTCACAGTGGCCGAATGAAAATTTCCCCCCAAAAGGGCCCATAACCCCAAAAATTGGGGTTTTCTGGGAAAAGTTGCTGGAGTAAAAATGTCGGCAATGAGTTGCTCTTTCAGAATCTGAACTTATTTTTGTACCTTTTATAGGCTTTTTCCCGCCAAAAATGGAAAAATGTGTTTCGAACCCCCCCAAAACCCCCCTGGGGGACCTCGGGGGGCTTTGAAAATATTTTCATTGAATTCTTTGGGGTCAATTCCCTATCTGACTTTTTTGTTTCAGCTCTCTACTCCCAGCCGTTTTTGAGAAAAAGTACCTACACGGGTGGTCTGGGACACCCTGTATAGTCCGTTTCATTTAAATAGAAGCTTGAGCTCGACTCTTTCCCCTACGAGTTTTACCCTCACTCTCGTACCTGCGATGACCCGAGACCTGCCCCATCGGTCGGGGATTCCGTCAGTCACAATGGACTGTCCTTTGGATAGCTGACAGTCCATTGTGACGGACGGGATCTCCGACCGATGGGGCAGGTCTCGAGTCATCACAGGTACGAGAGTGAGGGTAAAACTCGTAGGGGAAAGAGTCGAGCTCAAGCTTCTATTTAAATGAAACGGACTATAGCATTTTTCTCTCAAATGATGCGTTGATTGGTATACTGAGCGAAACGTACATCAAACTTCAAAGTCTCTATTTACAACGACAAAAATCCTCCAAAACCATGAAGCTGGAGGAAGAAATGGAAATTTCAGTGCGAGATTATTCTTTAAAATCTATTGGGCGTCATGAGTAGGTATTTAAAAACAAAATGTTTCAAATTCCTAGCCAAAGCTATTGGATAGTCGTCCCTGTTATGTGCAGTTTCATTAATTTGACGCTATAGCGCTTTCGGCTTTAAAAGTAAAACAAATTTAATATTACTTTTACATTATTGACGCGAATGCCTAATCGACTCCAGAAATGTCATAAATCATGATCATAGCATCCAGAAAAATTGTTGGTTTTTCACCATTCATTGCGATTTCTTGTTGTTAATTTTGATGCGATGTTGCCAAACTTTTTTTTTAGTGCAGATCTATATATTTTCTTACCTGTTTCTGCGGGACGGAACTCGGTTCCTGGTTTGGGACCACGGGACGGAACTTGGATACTTTTTTGACCGCGGGACGGAACTCGGACATTGCCCCACAGTTTTTCGTTATCAAAACCGCATGCAAGTGCCTCTAACATTTTTTTGTTTCGGGTAAAGTCGATCTCTCGGTTAAAAGCAAAAGTGTTGAGTCATGCGTTGCATTGAGTGAAACGGCCTCATTGCAAAAGATATGAAAACCTTTGAGGGCGATCGACTTCGTTTTCCAAGCTGAATCGATAGAGTGGTCACAAGCGGGGTTTTGGAGACATCGACTTTTTGACCATGTGAATCATGTGATGAGGCATGTGTTGCTTCGAGTGAAACGGCCAAATTGCAAAAGACATGAAAATCCTTGAGGGCGATCGACTCCGTTTTTCAAGCTGAATCGGTTGAGGGGTCACAAGGGGGGTTTTGGAGACATCGCCTTTTTACCCATGAGATGAGTGTTGCTATGAGTGAAACGGCCAAATTGCAAAAGATATGAAAACCCTTGAGCGCGATCGACTCCGTTTTCCAAGCTGAATCGATAGAATGGTCACAAGCGGAGTTTTGGAGACATCGCCTTTTTGTCCAGCTGATGATGAGTTCATCAGTAGCGGATCTAGCCCTTATGAAAGGGGGGAGGGGGGCGAACTTGAGATTTTTGCCCCTTGGCCTCCTTATCTTTTTTTTCGCTCTTGCTATCCCCCTTTCTCTCCCCTCTTTTCCCACCTGTTGGGCCGCATGGCGGGGGGCGACCACCCCCTTCACCACCTCCTGTATCTGCCAATGAAGAACAGGTCTGCTCATAAGTCTGTTTCCGCTTTAAAATAACATTGGCGAATGCCCCGGAAGTGCAGAGGGGACATTTTAAGAGCCCTGCGCCGCGTTAACGATTGAATGCCTTGGAAAAGAGCTGGTCTGCTCGTAATAAGTATCTTTCCTAGTGCACGGTCTACTTGCGTCAATACTGTCTTTGTGGATGGGCATGATGAAAATCAATCACTTTAATTAATGTTAAAGTTTGCAGCACACTTGCAGCAGCGCGAATTTTATCATTAATTTTATCATTAAATTTATCTCTCCCAGCTAGAGGTAGTTTCAGAAGTGTAGGCGGACCTAAACCATAATCTTTGGCGAATTTTCAACTTTCATTCCTTCAAATCAATACCGAATTTGCTCCTGACTTTATTCTTTTGTGTTTAAAGTTTTCCTCATTGAAATGTGAACACTCAATTTCATTTTTATTCATTTTCATCGAGTAATATCAGAAATAATGTTGACAATTCCAAAGATTATCGGTCTAGGTCCGCCTACACTACTGAAACTACCTAGCAACTAGCTAGAGTATCTTACAGGGACTCTACTAAAACTGGCAACTATGTTATGTCTAAGTGTTGATTCAGTTGATTGTTGAGTGGAGGGGAGGGGTTTGTTTTGATTTACTGGTGGGGATCAGTGGAGGGGGCCGGCTTGGGGAATGTTAAAAGGTTATGGTCCTAATGATACCACTACATTACTCACTCAAACGTTTGAAGATCCTGAAATTATTCCAGTGGTTATAAGTTTACCTTGTTTTAAAACTAAGTTCAAATACCGACTCCATGATGTACCGCTAAAAAATCTTCACTTTGCTATTTTTTCATCTCCTCCTTCCGTTTTGTGTCTCCAAGATCATGTAACCACATGCAAGCTTTCTGCTGTCAACAGACCACCGAGAAAATTAAAAGAGAATGATTGGAAAATTTTTAAAGCCAAGTAAGTAATAATTTATTCAAGAAGCACCAGCAAACATTTGAGTCATCATTGTTTACATGCTATTCATACTAGACAGTCAAAGTACCTTGTCAAACTCAGTAGCGGCTTGTGAACAATAGCATTGTTGAGGTATCAAAAACATTGACCTAAGGCCTTCGTACATGCTCAAAGTACGATCGTTAAATTGGCATCGGTGAGCTGAAATCTGTAGCTGTAGAAAGCTGTAGAATTGCCTACCTAGTATTTCTAAAATTGGAACATAACCTGAACCAAAACACCTCCTAAACGGGTGTATTGGTTTTGTTGACAGTAGATTGTTGAACAGATCACACACCATCCATCATCAAATAACTCTGCAGTCTGACGGGCCGTCAAATTGCGCAGTTGTTTGACTAACGGAACATCAACCAAACATGCAACGGTTGGCTCTCCTGCTGTTTTGTGGTGGATCTCAACTCATCGATGCCAATTTGACGATCTTAATTTGAGCGTGTACAAAGGCCTCTAGGCTTTGAGGATCTAGGGAGCTATTGGAACATCTCAAGAGATGGAAAAGGGTTTAGGAGTTCTCACAGAAGTTTTGAGAAACTGAGGCTATAACTATAGAGTTTTTGATGTGATTTTATTAGGGATGGTTCAAGTTTCCTTTCCTATCCTCCTCTGAAATAGGTGAGGCACTGTCTCACTTGTCTCACCTGTCGAGCCGCCTCTGGTCAAACTACAATATTCACATAAATTACGAAATGAGTCACGTTCACCAAGCAATTGATATTGTCAGATGCGCTTCAGGAGACGTTTTTCCCCCATCATTCATGATCTGCAACACTGTCGCACTATTCCTATGTTGCAAATCACTGATGATGGGGGGAAAACATCTCCTGAAACACAAGGGGAAATTGTGAGATTGTGTCCTGTCATCAGTCCGACCAGGTTTCTCACTTGCTCCCTGCTGTATCTAAGTAGGTTTGCAGTCCTTATCGCCTTAACGTACTTGTCTCAAAATCGGTTTTTTGTAAAAAAATTTCAGGTGATGGAGACTGCTTGTGGGAAGAGGATAAAACTGATGTGGATCAAACAAGCGGCACAGCATTCATTTTCAATTCAAACGTTTCTCTGTCTGTCGACCAACAAAAGCAGCGTCTTCCTATTTATCACAGTCGGCACCAAATTTTATATCTGCTTGAAAATTATCAAACATTGGTTTTAGTTGGTGAAACAGGATGTGGCAAAAGCACTCAAGTTCCTCAGGTAACAGTTACTTCAGACATTTAAGCGAGGCCTCACTTGGTAAAGTAATAATAATAATGATCGTGATAGATGAATCTAAAATTTAAGTTTTATAAGGGGAAGTTGACACCTGAAAATCGAAATTTTTTCAAATTTCGTTTTTTATTTCTTTTTTATTCTTTACATTCTCCGGAGCATTTGCATGTATTTTGTATGGTGTTTTGCTTCATTTAAAGTGACGGAATTACTACAAAATGTCTTTTATAATAATTTTTTTTAATATATTTTCGTCTTTTTTTGTCTGGGGGATGATTTTCTATCTTCTCTCCTGAAAACTTGAATATTTTCATCTTTAGGTACCAATATCTCAAGAACCGTTGGTCTTCTAAAGCTGGTTTTTTTAAATTGCTCGTAAAATGCTTATCTACAATGTTAACAACCTTATTGTGCTGTCATGTTTATAATATTTTTTTAAAACAGACATAAAGAACAAAAGAAATGAACAATTTTTACTTATTTTTCAACAATTTGGCAACCATGGAAAAAAGTAACAAAAAATTAAAAAAAAGTTGTGAACATTGTTTTTGAAAGGCTAAGACATCTGCCAAGAACCATTATCCTAGCTTCTAATGCAAGGGAGGAATTGGTACCCAAAGATGGCATGTTTTACATGGGCGGTGTACAGGTGTCAACCTCCCCTTAAAATTTAATCTAAAATTCTATGGGGTAGAGGGTCAGAAGCAGCTAAAATTTTCTCCTTTAAAAAAAAAACTCATTAGAATCCTGTTTAAAAACCCCTATAACTTTCCTTGCAAAGATTTATTTATTCAACATGGACTTCTAACCCTGCCCTCCCATTGTATCTTTGAAACTTTAAAGTTTGCAGTGAAAAATTGTTTCATTACCCCTGCCTACCTCTCTCCATCCTATGGTTACAACAGTCGTCATCATTTAACTAACATCCCAGCTATCAGATTAGAAGCTAGCAGATCTGAAATTAAAAGTTCAGCCATTCAGATCTTAAATGCCCTTCCCCTCGCTATAAGAAATGTTTTCAAATCTGGTGATCTGGTTGGATTCCTACTCGCATCCAAAAAGCTTATGCTAGAAAAAAGGGTTCCACAGTACTGAAGAATTATGAAATGTCTGGGCAAACAGCATGCCTCACATTTTGAGTTTCAAATTATCAGACTCAGTGGACTTGGCCTTATAAAGTAATCTTATCAAGGTTAACATTTTGTGCTTAAAAACTTCTACCTCTTTATAAACTGCACTCTTTTCAAGCCCCGAGTGAATAACTTCTGGTATATTTACAGATCTTATATGGATCTGGTTGGTGCGAAAATGAAAAAATGGTCGGGATCACTGAACCTAGAAGAGTTGGAGCCACTACTTTAGCAAAGCGAGTCGCGGAAGAAACAAACACCCCTTTAGGCCAAACTGTCGGGTACACTATTCGTTTTGATGATGTCTCTGATCCAAAGAGAACGAAAATCAAGTACATGACGGAAGGTATTCTAATCCGAGAAATGATGTCCGATCCACTGCTTAGGAAATATTCTGTCATCATGCTGGATGAGGTTTGTATCTTTTCTGAATCATTACTCCATTAATAACTTCATTTTAGATCAACGAAAGACGGCTGTCCTGAATGATGTGCAGCAGTAGACCGTGTGTCCATAAGTGCGGATTTAAGACAAGGTAGATGAAATCAGGTATGTGCAGTTTGATTCCTGTGCTGGAGCATAGCAGTCAAACTCTATTGACCAGCTTACGCAACCAGTTTTCTCCCATTTGATTAACATGGGAGTTGACTAGCTTATGTCATCGTCTGCTAGTGATCGACCTTAGCGGCAAACATCACACTATACATTTTCCTTTTCTCATCTACCTTGGGCTGGAAAATAAATTTATTTATGAGTGGAGTAATGTACATAAGAAAAGAGGAAGAAAAAATACATTTAGAGCACTTTACCTCCTTGAGTGCTCTAAGTACTTTCTTCCCAATTTGAGAGTCCCTGGCAGGTCGCCGTTACTCTCCTCTTTCCTATCCTTTGTTTTGAGAAAACTTTGATTGTCTTTTCTACCCCTTCTTTTTTTATGCAGTCCAGTCGTTCGCTGTGAAATATCAGCATAACGAACCACGTGTTTGGGCGGCTTGACTTTACTACAACTTCTACTACTACTACTACTTATTTAATTTCAATGGGACAAGTCCCAATTACATCATGTAAGTAACAGAAAATGAGCAACTTTACAAATGACAAAGCAGGCAAAAAGAAAAGGATTAAATTAAAAAACAAAAACATGCTCTTTAACAAGAGATTTAAAAATAGAGATGGGTATGCTGAAAAATGAAATCCACTCTGAGCAATTATTAGCAAGACCAGAAATTCTGGGAATAACCGATTTATACCCACAAGTGTTAAGTGATGTGGAGGGATAACAAATATCCGATTTAAACTGCGAAGAGTTCTAGAAGGAACATGGATATTTATGGAACTAAGAAGAATAGGAGAATCTATAAAATTATTAAGAAGCCTAAATAAAAACATGAGATCATGACAATGTCATAAAGAAACTAGTGATGCAATTTTAATTGCTTGGCATTAGTATCATAAAAGTACTTGATATATTTGATTTAAGAGATTGCAGTGGCATAAAAGCGTTGCTGCCCCTGGTCTCCGAGACATTATTACTTTCTCGCCCCCCCCTCCCTCCCCAAGGAGAGAAAGTATTGTCTTGTCATCATGAAAATTTTGGAAGTTGGGGTTATGTCATTTCTTGGCATTTCAGGTGCCGCTGAGCTCAAAAATCATATTCCCAAAAAATTGTCTGTCCGTCTGTATGTGTCATATCATAACTTCTGAATCATTCGTCCTTATTTTTTTCTAGTCATCAGTCTATCGACTGGTTTCTCGCACTTCTCCACCACTTCCTATCCTGAGATAGTTTGTTTTTTGTACGTATCTATTTTATGTTAAATGGTTTTAAGAAATAACATACTAGTTTCAGTGGCGTAGCGTGCAATCTGGCAGTGCAATTTCTGTATCCATTTAAAGTTACGTAAAAGGTCGAATGTGAAGGTGTTCACCGAACACCCAATCGTTCAATATTTTTCATGGATTTAAATGGACTGACTGCAACGTTGCCAAATTGCACGATGCGCCGCTGTTTTTACTTTTTTATTCCTTTTTTTGAGAACTTTTTAAACTCAAATCACTTCAAACTCAAGAAAACGTGTTTGATTCCTCACTAATCCAGCTTTATTTATTCATTGTTACTGTGGAATGACAAACGAATGAATGAAGTAATAAAAAATAAGATCAAGTATTTCATAAAAACAATTTCAAGATGATACACTTTCCAACTCCTGCCATGCGGTTGGTCTTTTCTCACTTCGATTTTTGTCACAGGTTCATGAAAGGACAGTATTGACGGATATTCTTTTGGGCTTGTTGAAAAAGATTTTGCGGAAACGGAAAGACCTCAAACTGATCGTTTCATCTGCAACGGTTGATGCTGAGGAACTGAGAGATTTCTTCAATCAAAATAAAAGCATGAAAGATGCAGCTACGATCATTAGTATTGAAGGAAGACTCTACTCAATATCTGTTTTCTACTCTAAAGGTAGGATAAGCTGCTAAACGACAAATAAGACTTGTTATGGCAAAACCTTTCTTCACTTTACCAAAAATAATGACAAAGACATGCTATTTTACAAACGGAAAGTGAAAAATTGGTAAAGGTCAAATAATGTGAAACTGGGGTGTAAAATGTCACAATACGTCAGAAGTTTCTTGCGATCTGGGACTTTTTCCGCACAAAAATTTGAAAAACTATAATTTTTTTTTTTTTTTTGCAAAATGATCAATATTTTCAAAATTTTGCGGCTATTTTCCGGGAAATCTTGTTGCCAAAGGCAAAGTGTCTGAAATTCCCTAAAATTTCCTCAATTTTACGTGGGGATTGCTAGATCGGACCCTTTTGGGACCCCTGATGTCAAAAAACGCCACTTTTTAAACAGAAAGTATATGGTAAGGGTAGAAAAATTGTGGAAAATTTAAGACATTTCACATAGCAATTGTAAAAACTTAAAACTTTTGAAAGGAATTACCCAGATATCTTTAGTTGTGCAGCAGTGTACGCAGGATTTTTGGTAGCAGTTGCATGTACTGATCAGCGTTTGACTGAAAATTTCTCCTCCTTCTACCTCAACCCTTTAAAACTGAGACCTGAGACCTGTGAGGTACTGGAGCCTCCTGAACCCCCCCCCCCCCCCCTGGTGTTGCCACTATTTGCTGAGGCCCCACTGTTTTCCTTGGCACCATCATTTTCCTATTGTTTTAGGACTTGGGTTCCTCAGACAAAGAGGCGTCAGATACATAATTTTAAATTAGATATTGAGGCAGGGTTTTTCTTTGTCACCCTTTTTACTTTCTCACTGCTAACAAAGTTAGAAATAGAGAAAGTATTGCGATGGCGCAGAGATTTTCAAGGTATTTTGTTTCGATTTTGCGTCCACTACAACTAAGTAAATCATGATAATTACAAAATAATTGGCTCTCATCATGCCTAATACTATCCTAAAGAATGTTCATCCGTGAAGTTTCAATATTATTTAACCATATGTGGCTTGGAGGTTCAAATGCACAAACTTTCTGTGGCATCTGTCTATCCGCCTACGTCTGTCTGTACCCAAGGTTATAGATTAAAGAGGTATGCTCATCTGACTTAGCGGCACAAATTCAGTGGCGCGCAGTTCAAAATCACTGCAGGCAAGATGGCCGACAAAAGCAGAAAACGTATACTCTTTGCAGAAAACATTGGTTTGTTTTCCGCTTTCCTGCAGAGGGCAGCCCAATGTATTCTGCAAAGAGTATACGTTTTCTGCTTTTGTCGGCCATCTTGCCTGCAGTGATTTTGAACTGCGCGCCACTGAATTTGTGCCGCTAAGTCAGATGAGCATACCTCTTTAATCCATAACCTTGGTCTGTACCTAGCCATAAAACATGAAACCCAGCATAACTTATTTGCTCTTGATCCATATGCATCCAAATTTTGCAGAGATGTTGCTTTTAACATTCTGCAGGGAGCCTTTTTATTGTTTTTTGACATTTTAATTTTTAGGTTAGTTATGGATTTAAAATGGTTTCCATTAAAATCAATGGGAAAATGAGTTTAAAGAGGAAAAATTTGAATTTTTCAAAAATGGATCTTTTGATCTGGATAAAAATATCAAAGAGTGGTTTGGGGGTCTCCCCCAGAATGACAAAAGGGGGTCTGGAGGCCTCCCCCAGGATATTAATGGGGAGTCTGGAGGTCTCCTCCAGATTAAATTTGATATGAGAAAGTGTTCGTAGGGTATCCCCCACAGTTTATTTGTTCTTAGTAGAGCAAGCCATTTCTTAACGTTGTTGTTAATATTTCTTTCTGCCAGAACCAGTTCCAGATTACGTAAAAGCTTGCGCTGACACTGCAGTCAAAATTCATGAGCGCGAACCCCCTGGTGATGTTCTTATTTTCCTACCCGGGAAGGAGGATGTTGACTCTGCTGTTGAAATATTAAAAGATTATGGGCTTCAGTCAAAGAAAAAAGACCAAAAACTTCTAATTCTTCCTATGTACGGGGCTTTACCGAACAATGAGCAACTGAAAGTTTTCAGATATACACCTCGAGGACTACGCAAGGTATTTGTTTTTTTTTTTTTTTTCAGTCTCATCAATCATTCATCTTAGACTGTCTTAGTTGAGCGATATATCGTATCGATTGCCGTCCGAGGACCTGTGGGTCCAAACAAACTTTGATTTTATGTATTTTCCCCATTAGCGCGGTTTTGAACAGACATTTAGGAAATCAAACAACTAATGTGACCTTTTTACAATTATGAATTCTGCATCCTCAAAAATGCTTAACTATGCCTAGTTCCACAGCTGGGTCATAATTTCAAAGCGGGCCAGTTGAGCATGCATGCTCCGTGAAAATTTAAGTCAAAATTTAAACCCAATGAGTAATTTTTTACTTCAGCAGCTTAATCACAGCTTTTCCACCCTTTTTTCATAGGTAACACTGATATCCATGCGATTGTCGGTTTATTTACAGCTATTATTGATTGAATGCACTTGCGGATGATTGTTTCTTTTTTACCAGTTCAAAATATGATGCAATTGACTCATCACTTATGTTCTTTTCTTCTCTTTATTTTTAGATAGTAGTGGCCACAAATATTGCTGAAACATCTGTCACTATTCCTGGGATTGTTTATGTCGTTGACTGTGGGTTCCAGAAACTGAAATGGTTCAATGCGGAGTCTCAGATGGATGCTTTAGTTACTGTACCAATTTCTCAAGCATCTGCGGATCAGCGTGCAGGGAGATCAGGTCGAGAACGTCCGGGCAAAACCTACCGGTATAAACTTGTCTCTTATTTTTACGTTTTGAACTTCGCTCTTGTATATTGATTTTTAATTGTTCGAATTGTCTAGTTGACCACGACTTCCCTCACTGGAAAAGAGGAGAGAGAAAAAGGGGGGGGGTAATACAAACAACTATTATTGCCGTTCTTGGGTTTCGAACCGGCCATGCTGGTGTTAAACTACGCTGATTAGGAGCTCTCAAACGGCAACTCATTATCCGGTCTATCTGGCCGGATAGTAGCAAAACAGTATCTTATTTTTTTATTTTATTTGTCACAATCATACAAAAGGAGCAGCCAATAAGGAGCTATGTGTACAACACAACAACAACAACAAAAAAGTCAACATAATTAGACATAGAATACATAGAATAGACAGTTATTAGGTATTTGTTATTGAGGGGATTAATAGGTCATTCACCTTATAAAAAGCTTTATCAATGAGGAAATGCTCCAGGACTCTAAAGAATACAGTAAACTCAGACCTTCTGAAGTATTCCTTGATGGAGAGAGGAAGGGCATTAAACAGCTGTATAGGGAAGAATCTTACTTCGTTCTCAGAAATATTCAGAGTAATTTGTACATTGTCTATATTATGGTGTCTGCTATCATCACTATGTTTAGGTAACTTGTCATCCGGTGTAATTAGGCAGTTATTCAATGCAAACTTGATACATTCTAATACATACAATGAAGGGATGGTCAAAAGTTTAAATTTTCTGAATAGATCTTGGCAATGGAAATTATAAGGTTTGTTAAGGAGAATTCTTAAAGATTTTTTCTGTTCTGTTAAGGCAGTTTCTGCGTAGGAACTCCTTCCCCAAAGCGCTATACCATATCTAAAATGGGACATAATGTTTGAATGATAAAATATTAGTGCAGTGTTTAAAGAGACTGCTTTCACTAATATCCGGTAATATCTTGTGAATGAAATAGTAACCGGATATCCGACCCAACTCTAATCAATTTGTTTTTTGTATTTTCATTATTCAGATTGTACACAGAAACTGCCTATGAGAATTTATGTGAAGCAACTCCTCCCGAAATGCAACGTACTGAATTGTCTTCGGCCATCCTTCAGTTAAAAGCATTAGGTCTGAACAATATCTTGAGGTTCCCTTTTCCGTCTCCGCCTCCAGCCAAAAATGTTCTTAGTGCGTTAGAACTCCTCTTTGCTCTGGGTGCCCTTGATGAGAAGGGGAATTTGACTGAGCCAACAGGGTTGCAAATGGCTGAATTTCCTCTCCCTCCCCTCTATTCAAAAGTTCTATTAGTCTCAGGTAAGCCTATTTTCACCATTGGTGTTTTTATCTTACTTCCTCATTTTTTCTGCACTGAGGTCACCGTTACTCTCCTCTTTGAGACTACTTTGATTGTCTTTCCTTCCCCTTTTTTTTTAAATGTAGTCCAGTCGTTTCCTGTGAAGTATCAGCATTATGAACCATGTGTTTGGGCCGAGTAGCCAGCGGCGGAAATTACAAGGCTGAAATGGGAGCCCGGGCAGGCAGGGATCCCTGGGCGTACGATTGCGATTAGGTTCTGATTTTCGCTATCAGCGTCCAGGCTGTCATTAGAAAATCGCAATGCCGAGCACGGCGGAACCAACTTAAAACGGGGTTTTCAGTCCAGAGATAAACAGAGCTTCTCTTGAAGCATAAAGATTTTTTCGGAAGAAGCTCAATGTGTTGAACTTTGCCCGATTATGCCGATAATTCAACTTACATCGAATTTGGCCTTAGTCGGATTGCCTGTTGAGTCGAACTTTTTTCCTGGCCCCTTACGGTTCGACACAATGAAATTTGACTGTATTTGCCTACTACAATATTACAAACCAAAGTGTTTAGATGACTGGACCTCAGTGTCGACAGATGAGAAACAATCGATTCGTAAAAGAGCCTCCCCCCCCCCCCCCGAAAAATCTATTGTTTCTCATATGTCAACATCGTCTCATATGTTACTATCTGTTAAATTCTAGGTCAACATTTCCCCCCCCCTTTTTTTCCATGTCTTTAACTAATTAAATTATTCTATGTCTCTAACTTAAATTCTTTTATACAATGTTGATTAATTTTAGGAATCATGTCGCCATCTTTCTTTTCACCATTTTCTTTAACTTAAATAAATAAATAAATATGTTCAATCAGAAGGAATGTATGGTTGCCAAATTGCTGTATCCTCTGATACTCACACTGGAACTATTCGAAAGCTCATCTTATTTTGGTTTGTTTGTTTTTTCCAATTCTCAGGTGAAATGGGCTGCTCGGAGGAAATTTCGAGCATCATAGCATTGTTGCAAGTACAAAATATCTTCACGAGACCATCCAGTGGTCAAGCCTCTATCAAAGCCAAAATTGAGAAGCGAAAATTCGAAGTGGAAGAAGGAGACTTGCTGACTTACTTGAATGCCTTTAACTCGTACATTAGTCATCTAGATAACGAAAAAGACTGGTGCCACAAACGGTTTTTGAATTACAAAGCTCTTCGCCGAGCGGCAGAACTCAAAGAGAGGATGTTGAGACTATTGAAAAAATATTCTTTACCCATTGTTTCCTGCAAAGGTAAGCAAACTAGCTGGCTGATGTTTGAAAGCATTGGATAAAACTGGTTAGGTTAGGTTTCAATTAGTACATCGGAACATCATAGTGTTATCGTACAAGTCAATAAATTAGTAATAATAAAGACATAACACAATAATGATAACTTACTAACTCATAAACTCATCTATTGAATAGAAGGCTTTGATCAGAAGAAAAGCCCTGAGCTTGGCCAAAAATGCAGCATAGCTGTCTTCCCTTTTTATCTCCTCCGGAAGTTTGCTGTAGACTCTCGCAACTCTAGTGCTTAAATGTGAGCTATGAGAGCTGAAGCTAACAGAGGATAGTTTGATGTCATAGCCCTTACTTTCGCGTGCTGTAGTGGTGGGCTTCTCTAAATTGGACAAAGTCCCCTGGGGTTTCTTGAATAATTAATTTAACCATTCCAAAGATGAGTATGGAGGGCAGAGTCATGATTCGATGTTTTATAAAATGGGCATTACAAGCAGGGGCGTCATTTCAGGTTCGGCTTAGGGGGGGCAAAAATGTGATGACCTTTTTTTTATTTTTTTTGCTCATCAATATAATTTTAGACACTCTACAGCCCTGCATATCTTATAGTTTCGGCCCTAAATTCCAACAAAACTCGTCAATGACCACCAAATTTTAGTACAAAACTTTTTTCTTCTCCTAAAAAAAAAAAAAAAGAAAAAGTCATCACTTTTTCCCTTTTGGCCGACCCTTGGGTGGGGCAGTTCCCCCCCCCCCCCCCCCCCCTGCGGCCTGCCCCCCTGCAAATGACACTACTGATTACAAGAGTCCCTTTTTTTTAGACCAAACATGGCTCTGATCGTAATGAGGTTGAATAGAGGGTCACTATTCAGGCCTCTTCATAGTGTTTATCAAAAAGTAAAGCTCTGTAACCAAGTGCCCCTCTGCTTTTTTCGATAAGTTAAGACTGGCTGAATAGAGGGTCACTATTGGGCCCTCTATAGTGTTTTTTGAGTACCTCTATGCTACATTCCGTAAGCCAAGTCTGGCGAAATAGAGGGTCACTATTGGTCCCTTTATAGTATTTATTAAGTACCTCTCTGCTACATTCGATAAGTTAAGACTGGCTGAATAGAGGGTCATAATATCACAAACCTAATTTATATTCTTACAAATTTCCAGGGAACTCTGTGACAATTCGTCGGTGTATTGCAGCGAGCTTATTTCCTAATGTAGCTTACCTTCATCCGTCTGGTGTTTATTGCACTGTCAGGGGAGGGCAGGACTTGCATATTCATCCAATCTCGGTCCTCTACAACGTTCAACAACCTCAGTGGTATGTGTTTTTGTACGATTTTGTTATTTATACACAAGAATGGTCCCATGAGCAAACTCTAAAGAGAACATTTGGCATTTAGAGCTGTTCTGTCAGTTTTTGACACCTGCCATGAGAGGATTTTTGATATGATGGCATTGAAATCATATTTTAGATTTTTTATTTTAGCATCATTCATTTTTTCTACAAGAACAACATGATACCCACTTTTGAAATGTCGTTGATGCTTCGATCGCATAGAATTGTGGGCACTCGGTAGTTAATGGTCACAGAAAAATCGCTGCCATTTTTTGAAATTTTATTTTATTTATCTATTTATTTATCTATCTATATTTATTTATTTATTTCTTTATACGTGTTTGGGCGGCTTGACTTTACTACTACTACTACTTATTTATTTATTTATTTATTTATTTTAAAACTGAGATAGAGAGTAGAGATACATAGATACAAAGTGAGTTGAGGGAGAAGAGATGAAGGAAGAGTTACACAGTTGCATAGAAAGAATATAAAAAAAAAATAAAAAAAAAAATGTAAATAAATAAATCCGAGTTACACAAATGGATAGAGAAACGAAGCAGAAACAGAGAGTGGAGTAATATGCATGAGAAAAGAGAGAGAAAAAATGTATTTAGAGCACTTTACCTCCTTGAGTGCTCTAAGTACTTCCTTCCCATTTGAGAGTCCCTGGCAGGTCGCCGTTACTCTCCTCTTTCCTATCCTTTCTTTTGAGAATACTTTGATTGTCTTTCCTACCCCTTCTTTTTTTATGCAGTCTTTTTTTATGCGTTCGCTGTGAAATATCAGCATAATGAACCATGTGTTTGGGTGGCTGGACTTTACTGCTACTACTGCTACTACTTATTTATTTATTTGAAAACTGAACAGGCAACAATGCCCAAAAATAACAGAATATACAAAGTATACAAAAGAACAAGATAACACAGATAAGAAATAACTTAGACTACCTATCAGAAATTATAACTACCAGAAGTAACAAATAAAATTAGGTGTAAAATCCCAAAGTAAACTTCTTGGTCATGAGCTTAAAACAGTTCAAAACGTCACACTCTCTCAACTCCAGGGGAAGGGAATTAAAATTACGAACACATCTCATAAAAACAGAGTAAAACATAGAATTAGAGGAAGTTTTGATCAAAATGAAAATTTAAAGAAACATTTTGAAATTAATGTATCATAATATTGCTTTATACTTTTGCATTGTACCTATGCGTCAAACTCACTTGTCATACAAGCCCTTATCTTAGATATTCTCTAGCCTTAATACTTCTTTAAAAAAAAAAAAAAAAAACCATAATACTTGATTTTGAAATGTCTGGCTTGTATTCGCTCGAATTAATTTCTTTGTAACTGGATCCAAATCTACTATTTCTGTTTCAGGGTTCTTTATTGTGAGCTCCTACATACTGACAAAATCTACATGCAGGATCTGACAGTCATTGATCCTGCCTGGCTTGAAGAATTAGCTCCCCACTTTTATCATAAGACATCAGTGGACTACGGTTGAAAATAAAAAGCGACACTGATTCTGTTTGCTGATTGAGCAATCAGGTTGATGATATCTGCGTGTATACGCATAAATGGCGACTTTGGACGCTAATGCATCTTAAGTTGCGTCGGTCTTTGACTATTGCGTCTTTTACTATTAAGTACCGAAGAGTTTGAAATCGTTTTTCCCTCTCATCATTCTATCTCTTTAAACGTAACTGTACTTTGTACTCCTTGTGATTTCTGACTTATCAGACTCATTCAAAGTTTACGGTTATTAAACGTTTCGTTACTCATGCTCCAAAAAATATTTTATACATCGGTAATGATGTTCTTTACTTTCTGTCTTTCTTCAAATTGCAGCACTATGAACACGTGCATTCAATTTTAAAAGAGGGTTAACTTATTTTTCTTGATTTTAAAATTATCATCCGTTGATTTCAAGCTTCAGTGAGTAATCTTGGTTCCTATGACCAAGTCAGAGACAAATAGAGACCCAGCTCATGCTATGCTTCCCATTTTATGAAAGTGAGGCTGGTAAAATTATCATTTTTGTTTGAGGGCTGGAAAAAACAACAGCCAACAGTTGCCTGCGGTTGAGAGGTGAATATTGCTCCAATCAAAATCTACCTGAAATTTTGCTTTACAGTCAAAATTATGATTAATTATGGCATGAGATTTAGAAATAATATGTCAGAACCCATTATTCCATCAAAAAAGTGCCAGTGGGGCTTTTGCACACTTTTGCTTTGAGCGATTTAATAGTCGATTCTAATGTAAAAACTTCCAAAAGTAAAGATGGCAGCACTAAAAACTTCCGAAATCTATTCCTAAACTCAATAAATGCTTTTATTTGCGCGAGTGTAAGTGTGGTATACGGCAGTAATAATGGGAGATTCCTATCTTAATTTCATCACTCTCTTTATGCTGACAAGGATGATTCTCAGAGTAATTAGTCGTCAGAGTAGTGATCCACATCCGATGAATGGTACTGTGACATCTAGTGACACCGGTGTCAAATGAAAGTCGTCTCTTATTGGTCGCTTCTTGATGGAGTTACAGTATTGTTAAATGGGAATCTCTCATTATTACTGCCCTCAGCCACCTTTACGCTGGCGCAAATAAAAGCATTTATTGAATTTAGGAGAGGATTTTGGAAGTTTTTAGTGCTGCCTTCATTATTTTCGGAGGTTTTTACACCATTATTGACTATTAAATAGCTTACAGCAAAAGTGTGCAACAGCTCCTTTGAACCTTTCACAAACTTTTATTCTTCATGAAGAACCGGAATAGTGCATTCATTGAAGCAACAAGGACACCACCACGTTTTGTCAGTACAACAAATGTTCGGAACAAACTCAAATTGCCTCATTGTGTTCAATCAGTAGTATGAGTAGTATGATGCTTTCATAATTATTGTTGTTAAAATTTGAAGTTTCTTAAATTCACTAAATTTTAGTATAAAAACATGGCCTTATAATTGATCAAATTAAATTAAATTTGATGTTTTCCGAATCTTATTGTTGCATTATTTATTTTAACAGACCTCAATTATTTATTTTTTTGTTTGAACCAATGTATTTTGGTGGTTTGATTTTACTAGTACGACTCTACGACTTTTTAAGTCTCAATCTTTGACTTTTTTTACTCTATCTAACTCATTGATAATATTTTATGAATATGGGGTCAGTCGTTTGTACTTCCATCTCTTTTGTTTTTTTTCCCCCCCTGTAAAATTGGTTGGGGAATGAAGATTTCCCTTTTTATAAAATGTGTTTAATGTTCACAAAGCAGCGTAAAAAAACAAAAAATCTCTTTACAAAATCTGTCCGAAAATAAGAAAAACTAGCTTCATTTTCAAACAATGCTTTGGTTTCAAAAATCGGCAAAATTTCAAAAGTTTTTTAGAGAGGCGTTTGCTGTCCCTGCTAGGACTCGTTATCTGGTGTGCACGCATTTCTCAAGCGTGATGAAGTGCAGGAATAGACTAACTTGCTGCCTACACTCAAGGAACAAAAGATTTTGCCCCCCCCCTCCAGGAGTTATAGGATTGCCCTTGGAGAAGGAGGATCTGGGGGCAAGGGCCCTCCCTTGAGAAATTGTGAATTTCAAGGCTCGATTGGATGTTATTTTAAGCTATCTATGTGTCGAGATTCCTTTGAGAAAACTTGCTGCCCTGCCTTTTTAACAAACTGTATCTTAGTAGGATGGGGCTGTTGCACACTTTTGCCATAAGCGATGTAATAGTTGATTCTGGTGTAAATTCCTCCGAAAAGAACGATGGCAGCACTAAAAACTTCCGAAGTCCACTCTGAAACTCAATAAATGCTTTTATTTGCGCGAGTGTAAGTGTGGTGTAGGGCAGTAATAATGGGAGATTCCTATTTTAATTATGTCACTCTCTGTATGCTGACAAGTATTATTCACAGAATAATTAGTCATCAGAGTAGTGATCCACGTCTGATGAATGGTACCGTGACATCTAGTGACATCGTTGTTGAGTGAAAGTTGTCTTTTATTGGTCACTTCTTGATGGAGTTACAGTATTGTTAGATGGGAATCTCCCATTATTACTGCCCTCAGCCACCATTACGCTCGTGCACATAAAAGAATTTATTGAATTTAGGAGAGGATTTTGGAAGTTTTTAGTGCTGCCATCATTATTTTTGGAGGTTTTTACACCAGTATTGTCTAATAAATTGCTTACAGAAGAAGTGTGCAACAGCCTCATTTGAAAATAAAATGGAGCTGCATGTTTTTTTCAATTTTTTTTTTTTTTTCCATAATTTTTATTTGAAAAAGCAGTTGATAAAAAAAAGAAAGAATAAAATGTATTCTGCTCAAAATTTTATTCTTACTTATAAGTTATAGACTCGCAGTCATACATCCGATCCTTGCGAGAATCAAGTTATTGCTATGTATTACATTACATCAGTGCAAATAACATTCAGGGCCTCCAAATTTCAGTTTTAGTAGTGGTTGGGGTGGGGGGGGGGGTTGATCGGCTCCCGTCAGAAACTGGGATTTTGGACCCGAAAATATCTGGTGTGCCGCTAGTCCTGGGGCCTGAAATGCATCCTTACAATATGGAATACTCTAATTTAGTACTAACACTCTATTTGGAGTATTCTGTGCTTGCATTTAAGTCACTTAAAACTTTTCCCCTGTATTCCCCCCAGTCACTCTTTCTCCCTTTTCCCTTCTATCGCTCCGGAGGGGGGGGGGGATGCTTGCGATTGCGGACCTGCGCTTATGGCCAGGGCCAGTCCAACTTTGAAGAGAGAAAATTTGAAAAGCGAGAGGTCTCTCTCTCGCAGTCGCTTACGGGAATAATTTGAGAAACGGACCGAACCGCCATAAGACGCAATGAGTGCAAGAGAGAAACCTTGAAACGTGAGAGGTCTATCTCTCGCACTCGCAGTCGCTTACGGGAATGATTTGGGGAACGGACCCAACCGCCTTAAGAAGCAATGAGTGCGAGAGAGAAACGCGAGAGGTCTCTCTCTCGCACTCGCAGTGACTTACGGGAAGAATTTGGGAAATGGACAGAACCACCGAAGGACGCAATGAGTGCGAGTGAGAAACCTTAAAACGCGAGAGGTCTCTCTCTCGCACTCGCAGTTGCTCACAGGAACACAATGGGAAACAAACCGAACCACCATAAGACGCAATGAGTGCGAGAGAGAAACCTTGACGCGCGAGAGGTCTCTCTCTCGCACTCGCAGTCGCTTACGGGAACATTTTGGGAAACGGACCGGACCGCCATAAGACGCAATGAGTGCGAGAGAGAAACCTTGACGCGCGAGAGGTCTCTCTCTCGCACTCGCAGTCGCTTACGGGAACACTTTGGGAAACGGACCGGACCGCCATAAGACGCAATGAGTGCGAGAGAGAAGCCTTGAAACGCGAGAGGTCTCTCTCTCGCACTCGCAGTCGCTTACGGGAATATTTTGGGAAACGGACAGAACCGCCATAAGACGGAATGAGTGCGAGAGAGAAACCTTGAAACGCGAGAGGTCTCTCTCTCGCACTTGCAGTCGCTTACGGGAATATTATGGGAAACGGACCGAACCGCCATAAGACGCAATGAGTACGAGAGAGAAACCTTGAAACGCGAGAGGTCTCTCTCTCGCACTCGCAGTCGCTTACGGGAACACTTTGGGAAACGGACCGAACCGCCATAAGACGCAATGAGTGCGAGAAAGAAGCCTTGAAACGCGAGAGGTCTCTCTCTCGCACTCGCAGTCGCTTACGGGAATATTTTGGGAAACGGACAGAACCGCCATAAGACGCAATGAGTGCGAGAGAGAAACCTTGAAACGCGAGAGGTCTCTCTCTCGCACTTGCAGTCGCTTACGGGAATATTATGGGAAACGGACCGAACCGCCATAAGACGCAATGAGTGCGAGAGAGAAACCTTGAAACGCGAGAGGTCTCTCTCTCGCACTCGCAGTCGCTTACGGGAATATTATGGGAAACGGGCCGAACCGCCATAAGACGCAATGAGTGCGGGAGAGAAACCTTGAAACGCAACAGGTCTCTCTCTCGCACTCGCAGTCGCTTGCGGGAATATTATGGGAAACGGATCGAACCGCCATAAGACGCAATGAGTGCGAGAGAGAAACCTTGAAACGCAAGAGGTCCCTCTCTCGCACTCGCAGTAGCTTACGGGAACACTTTGGGAAACGGACCGAACCGCCATAAGACGCAATGAGTGCGAGAGAGAAACCTTGAAACGCGAGAGGTCTCTCTCTCGCACTCGCAGTCGCTTACGGGAATATTATGGGAAACGGACCGAACCGCCATAAGACGCAATGAGTGCGAGAGAGAAACCTTGAAACGCGAGAGGTCTCTCTCTCTCACTCGCAGTCGCTTACGGGAATATTATGGGAAACGGACCGAACCGCCATAAGACGCAATGAGTGCGAGAGAGAACCCTTGAAACGCGAAAGGTCTCTCTCTCGCACTCCCAGTCTCTTACGGGAACAATTTGGGAAACGGATCGAACCGCCATAAGACGCATGAGTGCGAGAGAGAAACCTTGAACCGGGAGAGGTCTCTCTCTCTCTCACTCGCAGTCGCTTACGAGAACACTCTGGGAAACGGACCGAACCGCCATAAGACGCAATGAGTGCGAGAGAGAAACCTTGACGCGCGAGAGGTCTCTCTCTCGCACTCGCAGTCTCTTACGGGAACACTTTGGGAAACGGACCAAACCGCCATAAGACGCAATGAGTGCGAGAGAGAAACCTTGAAACGCGACAGGTCTCTCTCTCTCACTCGCAGTCGCTTACGGGAATATTATGGGAAACGGACCGAACCGCCATAAGACGCAATGAGTACGAGAGAGAAACCTTGAAACGCGAGAGGTCTCTCTCTCGCACTCGCAGTCGCTTACGGGAATATTATGGGAAACGGACCGAACCGCCATCAGACGCAATGAGTGCGAGAGAGAAACCTTGAAAAGCGAGAGGTCTCTCTCTCGCACTCGCAGTCGCTTACGGGAACACTTTGGGAAACGGACCAAACCGCCATAAGACGCAATGAGTGCGAGAGAGAAACCTTGAAACGCGAGAGGTCTCTCTCTCTCACTCGCAGTCGCTTACGGGAATATTATGGGAAACGGACCGAACCGCCATAAGACATAATGAATGCGAGAGAGAACCCTTGAAGCGCGAAAGGTCTCTCTCTCGCACTCCCAGTCTCTTACGGGAACAATTTGGGAAACGGATCGAACCGCCATAAGACGCATGAGTGCGAGAGAGAAACCTTGAACCGGGAGAGGTCTCTCACTCGCAGTCGCTTATGAGAACACTCTGGGAAACGGACCGAACCGCCATAAGACGCAATGAGTGCGAGAGAGAAACCTTGACGCGCGAGAGGTCTCTCTCTCGCACTCGCAGTCTCTTACGGGAACACTTTGGGAAACGGACCAAACCGCCATAAGACGCAATGAGTGCGAGAGAGAAACCTTGAAACGCGAGAGGTCTCTCTCTCTCACTCGCAGTCGCTTACGGGAATATTATGGGAAACGGACCGAACCGCCATACGACGCAATGAGTACGAGAGAGAAACCTTGAAACGCGACAGGTCTCTCTCTCGCACTCGCAGTCGCTTACGGGAACAATTTGGGAAACGGACCGAACCGCCATAAGACGCAATGAGTGTGAGAGAGAAGCCTTGAAACGCGAGAGGTCTCTCTCTCGCACTCGCAGTCGCTTACGGGAATATTTTGGGAAACGGACAGAACCGCCATAAGACGCAATGAGTGCAAGAGAGAAACCTTGAAACGCGTGAGATCTCTCTCTCGCACTTGCAGTCGCTTACGGGAATATTATGGGAAACTGACCGAACCGCCATAAGACGCAATGAGTGCGAGAGAGAAACCTTGAAACGCGACAGGTCTCTCTCTCGCACTCGCAGTCGCTTGCGGGAATATTATGGGAAACGGACGAACCGCCATAAGACGCAATGAGTGCGAGAGAGAAACCTTGAAACGCAAGAGGTCCCTCTCTCGCACTCGCAGTAGCTTACGGGAACACTTTGGGAAACGGACCGAACCGCCATAAGACGCAATGAGTGCGAGAGAGAAACCTTGAAACGCGAGAGGTCTCTCTCTCGCACTCGCAGTCGCTTACGGGAATATTATGGGAAACGGACCGAACCGCCATCAGACGCAATGAGTGCGAGAGAGAAACCTTGAAAAGCGAGAGGTCTCTATCTCGCACTCGCAGTCGCTTACGGGAACACTTTGGGAAACGGACCAAACCGCCATAAGACGCAATGAGTGCGAGAGAGAAACCTTGAAACGCGAGAGGTCTCTCTCTCTCACTCGCAGTCGCTTACGGGAATATTATGGGAAACGGACCGAACCGCCATAAGACGCAATGAGTGCGAGAGAGAACCCTTGAAGCGCGAAAGGTCTCTCTCTCGCACTCCCAGTCTCTTACGGGAACAATTTGGGAAACGGATCGAACCGCCATAAGACACATGAGTGCGAGAGAGAAACCTTGAACCGGGAGAGGTCTCTCTCTCTCTCACTCGCAGTCGCTTATGAGAACACTCTGGGAAACGGACCGAACCGCCATAAGACGCAATGAGTGCGAGAGAGAAGCCTTGAAACGCGAGAGGTCTCTCTCTCGCACTCGCAGTCGCTTACGGGAGCACTTTGGGAAACGGACCGAACCGCCATAAGACGCAATGAGTGCGAGAGAGAAACCTTGAAAAGCGAGAGGTCTCTCTCTCTCACTCGCAGTCGCTTACGGGAATATTATGGGAAACGGACCGAACCGCCATAAGACGCAATGAGTGCGAGAGAGAAACCTTGAAACGCGAGAGGTCCCTCTCTCAAGGTTTCTCTCTCGCACTCATTGCGTCTTATAGCGGTTCGGTACGTTTTCCAAAGTGTTCCCGTAAGCGACTGCCAGTGCGAGAGAGAGACCTCTTGCGTTTTAAGGTTTCTCACTCGCACTCATTGCGTCTTATGGCGGTTCGGTCCGTTTCCAAATTCTTTCCGTAAGCGACTGCGAGTGCGAGAGAGAGACCTCTCGCGTTTTAAGGTTTCTCTCTCGCACTCATTGCGTCTTATGGCGGTCCGGTCCGTTTCCCAAAGTGTTCCCGTAAGCGACTGCGAGTGCGAGAGAGAGACCTCTCGCGCTTCAAGGTTTCTCTCTCGCACTCATTGCGTCTTATGGCGGTTCGGTCCGTTTCCCAAAGTGTTCTCGTAAGCGACTGCGAGTGAGAGAGAGAGGCCTCTCGCGGTTCAAGGTTTCTCTCTCGCACTCATTGCGTCTTATGGCGGTTCGGTTCGTTTCCCAAATTGTTCCCGTAAGAGACTGCGAGTGCGAGACCTTTCGCGTTTCAAGGTTTCTCTCTCGCACTCATTGCGTCTTATGGCGGTTCGGTACGTTTTCCAAAGTGTTCCCGTAAGCGACTGCCAGTGCGAGAGAGAGACCTCTTGCGTTTTAAGGTTTCTCACTCGCACTCATTGCGTCTTATGGCGGTTCGGTCCGTTTCCAAATTCTTTCCGTAAGCGACTGCGAGTGCGAGAGAGAGACCTCTCGCGTTTTAAGGTTTCTCTCTCGCACTCATTGCGTCTTATGGCGGTCCGGTCCGTTTCCCAAAGTGTTCCCGTAAGCGACTGCGAGTGCGAGAGAGAGACCTCTCGCGCTTCAAGGTTTCTGTCTCGCACTCATTGCGTCTTATGGCGGTTCGGTCCGTTTCCCAAAGTGTTCTCGTAAGCGACTGCGAGTGAGAGAGAGAGGCCTCTCGCGGTTCAAGGTTTCTCTCTCGCACTCATTGCGTCTTATGGCGGTTCGGTTCGTTTCCCAAATTGTTCCCGTAAGCGACTGAGAGTGCGAGAGAGAGACCTCTCGCGTTTCAAGGTTTCTCTCTCGCACTCATTGCGTCTTATGGCGGCCCGGTCCGTTTCCCAAAGTGTTCTCGTAAGCGACTGCGAGTGAGAGAGAGAGACCTCTCGCGGTTCAAGGTTTCTCTCGCACTCATTGCGGCTTATGGCGGTTCGGTCCGTTTCTTAAAGTGTTCCCGTAAGCGACTGCGGTTCACAGCAGTCCGAGTCACAGCAGCTAAAAATGCTAAAATGTGTGATGAAGAAACATGGCCCCTCATATAACTGCCATCTAATACTTTCCGATACGACTTCATGAACTTAACTGAATGAGCCTCTAGGTGCTGTTCGTAGAAATCTTGACCCAAATCTTATAGGCCATTCTCTCAGCCTCCCCCTCCAAGCTCACCTTTAAGATTCCGAAGAATGCGCAAAAACCACAGATGGTTCAAAGAGAGGAATTTTACGATGAATCCTGATTCAAGGCTGAATTATGCTGCGACTAAACAAAGGAATAAGAGGGAATCACTCCTAACATGATGAGTACTTCACAAAATTGATGATGACTAACCAGAACCCTTTCAGTGGTCGGCTCGATCCGACATCCTGAGTTAACGGCGGGCGGGTTTCACCACAATCACAGTATTTAATAGACACTGATGATGGCGCAGATTGATAAAACAATATTAGGAATGAAAAATCATCCAGAAGGGAAATGTACAGAAATTACGAACTCAAGTTAAGTAACTACGAACTGTAACACAGGAGGGTTTACTGGTACACACTACACAGTTTAGAAAAATTACCTCCTCAGCCACTAAAACTTTACGGATTTTGAAGAATCTAGCACTAAAAGGACTGAGAGTGAAGGAGTAGACTCAAAAAATGACTAAAAGCCGATTTGTAGACAGATTGAATCGTCGTAAACAGGCGAACGTGATTTGCAAGGTCTTCAGAGCATACCAACGGGTGTCCACTTCAACGACTTATATTTTCCGTATATTTTCGAAAAAAACGTTACCGGACCCGGTAGGGCGGAGGTCAAAGCCCAAGCTATCCTCCTTCTACTAAGACCAAGAAAAGCAAATTCCGTGTAAAATTAGGAGTTTTAGAAGCGAAAAACGGAAGAGAACATCTTCATAAAAATACGTGTAAATAGAGGTGCTCCTATCCGGCCAAGCACCTCTATTCCTAACCTAACTTTCCTTCTTGCGGCATAGAATAAACACAACCAGCCTGGTCTAACCCTGACCTGACAGGAAATACCGGAAATTACACCTGGAAAAACTCTGCTACCCTACAGTCGGACTCTACATATAACTATGACTAGGGACTCAATTATACTGCAGCCATGATCTAAACTACAACCCAACTCCCGCCCCACTCCAGTAGCAGTGTTGCCAGGCTTGGACAGGGTAGAATAGTCCACGCGTGGACAGTTTTTGAGTTTAAAACTGTCCACGCTGTGGATAGGGATAGAGAATCGGAAGTGGGATCGTGGACAGTTGTGGACAGGTGTGGCTGTATTCTCATTAAAATCAAAGATAAAAATAGTCCACGTGTGGTCGAATCTGTCCACTATTGGCAACACTGTCCAGTAGCAGTGTTGCCAGGTTTGGACTAGAGTCCCTTGATGGAAATATTGTATAGGGAGTACCCGGAGGAGCTCATTCACCGAATGCTCAAAGTCCGAATTGACGAATGTTCATTCTCCGACGGCTCAAATTCCGACTCGTTTGGAGAGCGGCTCAAACCTCGAATCCAGTTGTTTCATTAGACAGTACCACGACAGCTGTGATGACAGGATAAGATTCGAATTTCGACGGAATGTTTTCCTTTGGTATATTATTCCTTCGTTTTTTTCCTTGTTGGTCAAATGAGAATGAGGAGGGACACGGGACTTTCTACGGGACACGTTAATATTGAATATTCTTTTTAAGGTTAGACTTTGGACTATTTCCACTGCAAGTCCTGTCTCTGCTTAAATAAATTACAAATATTAAATCGGAAAATCCGAAAGGAACAAGTAATCTGAACTCATTATTATTTTGTTGTCGTCCACCGTCCACGGCCCAGTATCAGTATGGTTCGTTGACTATTGTCATATATAACACATATACTGATGATGTCCCGACATTTTTTAGAACTTAGAAGAAAAGTTACTCGCTATTTTTTTAAACGGTAAATTCTCGCAATGATCCTTCCACTGCTTAGATATTCAAGGATTTTTTTTTTCTTTTTTTTTTAAATACATTGAAATTGACTTCTGTTAGTTCTATTGGACCATTGAATCTTCTTACTTTTTCACACTACTTTCCAAAGTTAGACATTGGAAAAGTATAGCGATGGCGCAGAGATTTTCAGGGTATTTTGTTTCGATAGTTAGCCTCTCACGACTAATTCAATCATGAAAAAACAAAATAATTATCATGCCTCTCATCATGCCTATTACAGAATACTATCCTAGAAAATATTTTCCAATAACTTTTAATTCTGACTGAGAGAGATTTATGAAAAAAAATTCTGCGGCGTCAGTCAATCAGTCTGTTAGTCCAACCCTCAAATAATTTATTGGACCATTAGTCCGTTGGCATCCAGATTTTGCACAGTTCTTGACTTTTAGATTCCTCAGAGGTCTGTTTATTTTGTTTTTTTGATACAAATTTTTTTAATTTTAAATTATAAGAGAGTACCTAACGGTTTTCATTAGAATCAATGAAAAAATGAGTGAACATATAGGAAATAATTGGAATATTTGACTTGTATGTTTGTTTTGGTTGTTTGAAGTTGATAAAAATTGGCTCAAACAATCTTTACAACTGTAGGGTATATCAATACTGGTGCCAATATCAGTATTGATACTTTGGAATTGATACTGGTATCGATACTTTGGCTCAGTATCGATACTTTTGGGTCGGTATCGATACTATGGTGCCAATAATAAGGTAAGTGGAAAGTGGAGCGACATGTATTTTGAAAAACATTCAGGCCACAGTAAAGATAAGGATGTTAAAAGATGTGTGGTGGCTAAAAGTGGAAAGAGGGTAAATTATTTGAGCAAGAATTAAAGTTTTTGTAAATCTGATGTGGTATCACTTACGCTAACTGACATGCAGCAACAACCCACGGCGATGGTATTGAAACGGTTTGGTATCGATACTGCCTATAGTATTGAGTACCCAGTATCGATACTTTGGTAACCATCGATACTTTGGTACCTATCGATACTTTGTAATAATCGATACCGAAGTATCGAAAATCCTATCTACAACTATCCTGCAAAAAAAGGACCCCTATTACTTGCAATACAGCCCATAGGACCATTTAAAAAAAATTTTGGAGGTGTGAACCAAAAAATTTAATAAGTAAAAAATGAGGAATTAATCTGAAGACTTTGGGTCAATCATTGATGGCTGATTTAATTTAGATGAAACTTTTTCAATATCACTAAAATGTTTGTTTCATACAGTCACCATAAACAACCATTAAGACCGTTTTAAGGGGGAATGTAGTTGGGATCGAGCACATTGGATTCTTTTTTAATAAAAGTCCGAGTCGAAGTTGGAGAATAAAATGGAGATGAAACACGATATCGACCTCCAGTTTGCGCCAAAAATCTTTTGAACGGTGCATGCACACTAGATAACGGTTGCCTTTTGAAATTTTTTAGATAGCCTCCTTGGGGAACCCCCTAGCCATTCCGATCTTACTTGCTTGATCGCAAATAATGTCTGCGTGAAAGTTATGTGAATGAGTGATTTCAATGAATGTGATATCGACAAATTTACATAGATTTTTATCTATTTTTTTCAAGGAACATTGCCTGGCGTATGCAGCGGCGTACACGGGGGGGGGGGGGATCAAGGGCTTGAGCCCTCTTTAAACAACTAATTTTTTGGGTAGAGGGGGGAAAAAATTTGGAGTCAAACCACTTACGCTAGCTACTGCCCATATGCCCAAAATTACTGTACAAAAAAAAAAAAAAAAAAAAAAGGAGCAAAAAACAATGAAGCTTTTGATAAGCTTTTACAATAACAAAATATTGATCCCTTTTTACCTACGGTACTTGAAAAGAAGGTTGGATAAATTTATTTTTCAAGATTCAGACTGTAGCAACAACATTCTGGTGACATAAGATCTTGAATAGTGAAAACTTTTTTTGACTTCCTTTTTTTTTTTCGTTTTATTTTCTTTTACCGTCATGAGACCGCAATTTTTGGTTTTTTGGTCCACAAGGATGATAATTACGGCCCGGAGGGCGATAAATTTTCTGCAAACCCTTTTTATAGGAGAAAATTTGACAAATATGATCCATCCTTGAGACCGTCTTTTCGAAATTCGCAATTAAAACCTGGTCCAGAACAGCCAACTACAGCTGAAAAAGAGTAAAAACTTTCCCGAATATTCCCTGCCTAGGGTTCCCGAATTTCCCACACGTTTAAATTTTCACGTAAAATTTCAAAATTTTCGGAGACTCCCCTTAAAAACTATATTATGAGCTTTGACAAATTTCTCAAAATCTTAAATAGTTGAAAATAAATCCGCTTGACTAATCAAACGTCAAATTGAAAGTTTTCCCCGGTGGAGCTTGGGGACAATTTCGCGCTTCGGCATTACATGACTTTTGTTTTACCTTTTCCGCTGTTTTCCTGTTTCTTTCATTCGTTCAATTTCTTTTCACTTATCCGTGGTTCGCCATGTCAGCCTTTCCGTAAATCATTAAAATAATTATTTTAGAAGCCGCTAAATAATAGTTTTCATTTCGATAATAGCTATCAAGGTTAACTTTAGCGAGAAAAATTATTCCCAGGCAGTAAACTGCCTAAAATGTTCGAATTTGTCAGCAAACGCGCTCATCTGCTCGTCTCCTCCCCAAATTTCCCTTTTCAGTTTAATACAGTGGAATAGTGGATGTAAGTGGTAGTCAGGTATTAAAATTATGGGAAAAATTTCGATTCATTAACAAGTCATTTTGCAGCGAAGCCTCCCCCTTGTTCACTGATTTAATCGTCTGCTCCAGTTTCACATCATGATATCACCCTCAACAACTTTCTTACATCTGCCTCTTGGCCACGAATACTCCAATTGGCGGACAGTATTTTTTTCCTGGTAACACTGACCTGCTTTTTTAAAACCTCAGTACTCTAGAAAAGGGCCAATTTCAATTGGAAATCTGGTTCCTCTTATCTATTGTTTTTCTTTAGTTCTTTAAAACAAACGCTACTTACGTTAATACCTAGTGAACGGAAGTTTGCTTTAAAATACTTTGACGGGCTTTAGTGAACTTTTGTCATCGGGAATACTTCCTTGAATTTCCTTCTAGTTTTATACAAGTGGTTTCCTTGTTTTTAAAAAAACAAAATTTCTCTCCCCATTATTTTTAGGTTTGGTCTTGTCCAAATTTTCCCGTAAACCCCACCCTACCCAAAAACTTACGTAATCACCCTAAAAGAGGCAAGTGTAATATATCGCCCAAATAAAAACTAAGGGAATTAGAAACTTCAATCAAAGTGAGTGGACACTCAACAACTCTTCTGAAAGTTTTTCCCCTTTCGAGAAATAATGTTTTTTTTCATTTTTATGTAACCTCACAGTGGTTTTTGGTTTAATACAATTTTTTTTTTTTCCAATTGATGATGTTTAGTTTTGGGCTAAACCCCTTTACGCCAGTATTCTTTTTACTAAACCCCCATTTTTTTGACGCTTGGGCTTTAGCGGTAATATCCTTTTTCAGACTCCCTTTTAATTTTAAAACAGGGGCAAACTAAAGGGGGTGAAAAAAGGGGGTAATTGTTGGGAAAAACAAGTGTGGTGGACGGCAGCCAAAGATAAGTATTGCAAGTAGGAAAAATTTCAGGAGAAAAAATAAGTGCGGGGCCGATATAGGTTTTATTTTTAAGTCAAACGACCCGGGCCCTTGGGGAAAAACCAAAAGTTTTGTTAAATTTTTTCCAAAGGGGGAAAAAGGTGTGAATCATTTAAATTTTTTTCAGATTTTTAACTTAAACCCGCCCGAATTTTATTTTAAAATTTTTAAAGCCTCCATTTCCCAAAAATTTTTTTATTTTCGCTTGTTTTTGGCTTGAAAATGCGTCGAAGTTATGAGAATTTCAAATCATAACCTCTCCAAGCAAGGGGCCAAAAACCCTCAATTTTTTACGGGTGGAAATTTAGTCAAAAAGGTAACAAAATTTGTTGCAGGAGAAAAACCCAAACCGGGTACGAAGACCTGGGGTTGGGGCGTTTTAAAGGGGTGAATAGAAAGGAAAGTAAAAGGGCTTCAGTACGTGTGAAAAAAAAAATTGGGGCGGGCGGGGCCGAACTAGGTAATTTAATCAAAAAGACGGAAAACTTTGAATTGCCAAAAGTTTAGGTTTAAAATAATTCCAAAAAAAAATAGGTGAAGGTTGAATTACTTTTCAGTTTTTTGGATGGAGTTACATGGGAAAAAATAGAAAATAAATAAATAGATCTAAAAGCCTCCCCCAAAAAAAATTCTCTTTATTCTTTCAATGATCAAATCATTTATGGGGCTTGGGGGACGGGGTAGGGGACATGCAGATTTAAGCTGAAAAGTAAACACTGGATATTAGATTTCCCCTTACCTAATTGAATTCATCTAACAACCAGCGTTCCGTGAATAAGTCTCCCCTTTTCCCCAAAAATTGGGCTTTGAAGGCTCGGAAATTGACCTAGGTTTGAACATTTTTCAATTCGGATTTGACTTCAAAGGCCCCTCTCCATTTTCCGGAAAAAAACGTTACCGGACCCGGTAGGGCGGAGGTCAAAGCCCAAGCTATCCTCCTTCTACTAAGACCAAGAAAAGCAAATTCCGTGTAAAATTAGGAGTTTTAGAAGCGAAAAACGGAAGAGAACATCTTCATAAAAATACGTGTAAATAGAGGTGCTCCTATCCGGCCAAGCACCTCTATTCCTAACCTAACTTTCCTTCTTGCGGCATAGAATAAACACAACCAGCCTGGTCTAACCCTGACCTGACAGGAAATACCGGAAATTACACCTGGAAAAACTCTGCTACCCTACAGTCGGACTCTACATATAACTATGACTAGGGACTCAATTATACTGCAGCCATGATCTAAACTACAACCCAACTCCCGCCCCACTCCAGTAGCAGTGTTGCCAGGCTTGGACAGGGTAGAATAGTCCACGCGTGGACAGTTTTTGAGTTTAAAACTGTCCACGCTGTGGATAGGGATAGAGAATCGGAAGTGGGATCGTGGACAGTTGTGGACAGGTGTGGCTGTATTCTCATTAAAATCAAAGATAAAAATAGTCCACGTGTGGTCGAATCTGTCCACTATTGGCAACACTGTCCAGTAGCAGTGTTGCCAGGTTTGGACTAGAGTCCCTTGATGGAAATATTGTATAGGGAGTACCGACACGACACTTTATGCATTTTGACAGGAGTCGATTTTGTCGACCGCGTGAACGCATTCGAAGGTTAAGTTCGACAGTGGACCAGTGGTGGACTGGCGGATTTGCCGGCATTCCGGTCCGTTCCCATACGTTCCTCTACGAATCGACTCCTTTCGTGTGGAGCCTTCGATGTCGTCGACTCCTGCTCGACTCCGTGAGAGCCTAAAACCAACGACCAATCACAACTCGTTGAGCTCGTGTCGGTACTCCCTATACAATATTTCCATCAAGGGACTCTAGTTTGGACGGGGTGGAATAGCCACGCGTGGACAGTTTTCGAGTTGGTTTCTTTCTAGCTACGCTGTGGATAGGTATGGGTAGAGTTCCTATATTTAGAGAGTTAAGACAAGAGAAACCACGGGCGCCGCCATTGGATGCGATTTTGCACATTTGTTTACATTCTGAGGGCCGTTGTTGTGTTTTTGTCCACTGCAAAGATTACAGTGCCGCTGAGTTTCTAACGATATAATCTTTTACTGCTTTTGTGGATCGACATCCATTTACGCTTTGAAAGGTTCTTTTGGGATTGATAGACATTCTTGAGGCGTTTCATGATTAAAATTTACAGATTCGTCGATAATTAACTCTTTATCCGTAAAATACCGTTGGTAAACAACTGCGATTGTAAACAACAGTGCAAAATCGCATCCAATGGCGGCATCCGTAGAGCCTAAAACTCATCGACCAATCAGAAGTTGACTACCCTCTTGTCTTAACTCTCTAAATATAGGAACTCTAGGTATGGGAGGATGCCGGAGAAGCGTGACGACGGAGCCGGGAGCGTAGCTAAATTCTCATCAAAATAGTCCACGTGTGGTCGAATCTAGCCACTATTGGCAACTCTGTCCAGTAGGTTCTTACGCCACTGACAACACCTGACCACTATCAGCCACTATCAGCAGTTCAGCACCATCAGCTGATGAAATGTTTGAGGTTAGCTTGTTTTCTAGTTGTTGTTGTTGTCAGTTGTGAGTTGTGAGCAGTTGTGAGTTTTTTTTTAGTCCATTTAAGAACAACTTCATCAACGCTCGTCAACTTTTTTGAGTTTTTCTATTTCCTATTGTCGTATTCCGCAGTCGATGAAATTAACTTTCTTCTCGAGATTCTGTCTTCGAAGTTCCGAATTGCTAGATCGAACTTTACGCGTAGGTTCGTGGTGATTTCTTGGGTGCACGTGCGGTACATTTCGTGTTGTTTGGACGAATGAACTTCCCACGAAATGAAGCGTTGGGAAAGCAGCATCACACCCCAGTTATCTGGTAATATTAAGCAATTTTTACAATTACTTAATGAGAATGGAGCATGTCTCATTCTATTGTCCCACCCGTTTTCATCCCTCAGCTGGTCTTTTACCGCTGACATACGTTCTCTCATTAATGATCTATTGCTCCAGCCATTGGGCTAAGTTTGTACTGATTTGGATCTACTGGGAATTTGAATCACTAGGTATTTAAGGCGCTAACGTTATTTGATGGCTGATTGTGCTTGCTGGAATCTTGAATTCTTCATCCTCCGAAGAAGGAACAACCATAAACAGGCCAGAAATATCAAAGGCTATCGCCAATTTGTAGAGCTCCTTTCAGATAACTGAATCGATTATTAGATCTTTGGTTAGAAATAGTTTAGTATACAGGCCGCTGTACTTTCTGACCTATCATAGCCTAACCTGATCTAACCTAACCCCACAGGAATAATAGCTGAGTAGGGGATAGCGGCCTGCGGCCCGTCAACTAAACTATAGCCCTTTGGTTACATGTGTTGAACTCAGTGGTCAGTGGGTTAGACATTAGTCTCGTTTATGCGAGAGATCTCAACCCGTGTTCTAGAACCTGGGTTCAGCCGAACTCGGGTTGAGATGCTTGCATAAACACTTCGATTTTCGCTCAACTCGGGTTCGACTCGACCCCGATTCAAACTTGAGTCGAGTCGGTGAACTCGGGTTGAAATTTTACGCATAAACACCTCAGACTTCAGAACTCGGGTTCACGCTGCATTGATGTCACCAAATCGAGCGAGGTTAATCACGCGGCTTACGCAGCCGCACCAAGCATCTCCGCCATTTTTGTCAAAAATGCAAACAAACACAGAGAAGAAGAAGAAAGGAATCCTTTGAACTCGAGTTCAAATACAGGGGTGTTTATGCGCTAACCCGAGTTGGACCCAGGTTGAAACTCAACTCAGGTTGACTCAATCCAGGTTCAGATCTCTCGCATAAACAAGGCTACTAAGTAGTTGCTAATAAATGTGAGTGAACTTATTTATTTTAGTTTTGCTCTCTCATCTCAGAACATGATCAGATGTTTGCATCAAGTCAACAGACTGTTTTAGAACAAATGAATTATCGACTAATTAGAGACTGGTTCAGATAGCTTCGGTTCTGACAGTTCTTTGTTTACATGCGCAGAAAGAGGATACTACTACATCTTCCGCGCAGGCTCACTTCAGTGTTACCGTCCGCTTGAAAACTTTGACCCCGCTTATGCGAATAACTAAAGCTTTTTGCCGCATAATATTCGGGTAACCATCGTAAATAGTTAATATTTTACTATACACTAATTACAATAATTAACCAAGTTTATTACTCGGCAAAAAGTTCTGATGATTGGCGCAGTGAGTGGGGTCGATGTTTTCAAGTGGTTGTTAACTCTGGATTCCGTGCATGTCAACAAAGAGCTGTTAGAACCGAAGCTATCTGAAACAGTCTCTACCACCCACTGGTTCTAATCATGTCAGTTCTTAGCTATGTTTGTCGGAGGATTCTCAACCTAGGTTGAGCCTAAGTATATCGAGATAAGATGCCTGTATTAACAGTTCGGTTTTTTCCCAACTTGGATTCAAAGGTTTGGGGGATATCAATTATGTTGATTCATTTTCTTAATCTGTTTCTTTTATTTTTCTTGCAGCTTGCAGCATTTGCTCAGAAAATCATCCTATAGAAAAGTGTCAGATATTGACGGAGGTGAAACATATAGCTGATAACAATCCTCCAACCCTTGCACGATTGTCGATACCTTCAACGCTTTCCGTCCGAGATACTTTAGATGGAATCGGCATCGTAGCCAAAGCTCCTCTTTGCCGAGGAACTCAGTTTGGTCCGTTTAAAGCGGAGCTGATAGACACTCCTCCCCCATCGGGTTTTATTCTTCAAGTAAGTTTCAGTATTTGTTGTTCCGAAGTTCTCTTTGATTTTATGAAGTACTTATAAGGAAGTTAAGGCACCCAAGTATGATTCAATTTTCTTGGTCAGTCATTTACTTTTTTGCTAAGCCAACTGTTAAAATTTATATTGATCGATGGATACCTATCATCCCTATTTTCTGATTAAGGATTTTTTTGGATTATTTTTTTTTTTTTTATTTTTTTTTTTTTTTATTGGTGGTATTTTTTAATCCATTATTTAGAGAGTAGGTATTAACTTGCCATAGACGCTTCAAGGCATAATCGAGCACTTCAAGGACGTAGAATCCATAATCGCGAAAAGGTCACATTGGTTTCTTGGTTAGCAAGGCAAAATTTCTGTTCAAAAATGCGCTTATGGAGAAAATACATTGAATCAGCGTTTGTTTGTTGAGCCGGAAGTCCTCAGATATTTATTTATTTATTTATTTATTTATTTATTTATTTATTTATTTAAACGGGACAAGCCCTTGGACAAAAATAACAAAACATAGGTAAATAGGCAGTACACTAGGCATAACACGTATTAAATGTTTGAGTAGAAAAAAAGAAGATAACAGGATATGATGTATGATTCTACTGAAATAGTCTATTTCTTCTTCTGTGGCAGTTTTACTACCTTCATAATTCTCCAGCAATGCCTATTTTAAATGTATACCAATCATGTTAGTCAGTTTTACAAGAATTCTTTTTGAACACGAGTAAAGCAAATATAACTTTTCATTCTATATTCTTTTCCTACAGATTTTTCATGACAATGATAAGCCTGGCTTGTTTTTGGAAACAAACAATGAGCACAAATGCAATTGGATGTGCTTGGTAGCAGCAGCAGAAAATTCCTCAGAGCAAAATTTGGTCGCTTATCAGGTAAATACTGGTTGGTTTGCTTTTAGGTTTTTCAAATAAAGGAGAAAGGAAGAAAAGTCCATGGAGTCTAATCAAAAATACCTTCTGCAAATGCATGTTATCTTTCTAACCCGATGGATAGCACCACTAGTCACTTCAGGGCAAAGTCGTGTTTTTGGCATTTTAAATGGGGCTCTTGCAAACTTTTGCTGTGAGCAAATGAATAGTTCACGTAGATGTGCAAACCTGCAAAATCACATAATTCACTCAAAGGAAGTCTAAAATTCAGTTATAAACTCACGTAAATGCTATAACTGCAAGATCGTAACGGTGGTTCAACGCAGGTATCATGGAAGATTCCTGTCTAATATGTCACTTTCTCTATGGGAGATTCCTGTCTAATATGTCACTTTCTCTATGGAAACACAGAGATAATTCTAAATTTAGATAGGAATCTCTATTGATACCTGTGTCTCTCCACCATTAAGTCTGCTTCTGAGAGTAAATTTTGTGATTTTTTAGTGTCATCGTCATTTTTATAGGTTTTTATGCAACCATCAACTCTTCAATCCCATACAGCAAAAGTTTGCAAGAGCCTCATTCACCCACAAAATCCAAACACAACACAAAATCCAACACAAAACACAAAAAACACAAAATCCAAGAACGTCGGCACCTGCGTAATTTTTGTGTGGATTTTTTTGATCCCAAAACGAGCTAGACTGGTTGAGAATTAGATCCGTGATTCAGGAAATTCATTTCGCCATCAGTGCGAGTGAGTGTGAATGGTACTATGTCTATCTACCTCACTTGCACTCATTGAGGCTTATGGGAATTTTTGTATTTCCTAAATTCCGACTTTATACTGGAGCGTTTCAGCTTGAAACTTTCAGGATATCTTCCTGAAGTAGGCTCTCAGGTGCGGACGTTCCTCAAATTTGTACTTTTTGTGTGAATTGATCAATTTCAGCCAAAAACCGTCTTCTCCTTGAGCAGCGCGACTTGGTTTCCACGTTTCAAACTAATCGGCCCCGGAATCACCAGGGGTGCAAAATGTGCCCGATCTAGCGATCTGCGGATCGCGTGAAAGTGAGGAAATTTCTGAGAAAGTGAGGAAATTTCTGAGAAAGTGAGGAAATTTGTCCTTTTTTTTTTTTTTTTTTTTTTTTTTTTTTAATAATGGCAATAAGAATTTCCCAGGAAAATAGTGTAAAAAATGAGAAAATATCAGTCATTTTGCGAACATACGGTGTTGAAATGTTAAAATAATCCAAAAAAAGTCATCACTTTCAAATTTTCGTGAGGAAATTTTTTAAAATCCTGTGAGGAAATAAGTCATGGATCGCGTGAAATTTCCGAAGTTTTGGAACATTTTGCACCCCTGGGAATCACCATAAGTATAAGTTTGTAAGTTTGTAAACAACAATTTCAATTTAAATTTGTCATATTTTCATTTGATTGTGTGTAGAAGTTTCATATTTTCCCTCTGGACTTAATTGAAACGTGGCCCTATTTCCTCGTTAAGAAATTGAAATGTGGCTCTATTTCCTTGTTAAGAAATTGAAATGTGGCTTATTTCCTCGTTAAGAAATTAAAACGTGGCTCTATTTCCTCGTTAAAAAATTTAAATGTGGCTCTATTTCCTCGTTAAGGAATTGAAATGTGGTTTTATTTCCTCGTTGAGAGCTCATGAAATTCATTCATTCTTAAAGAACTTTTTTTTTTGTCATTTTTATTCCAGGTGGACCAGAAAATTTATTTTTCAGTGATGAAAAGTATTGATGCTGGAGTTGAATTGAAGGTGTGGTACGCTCCTTTTTACGCTGCTAAATTGAACAAAAGTCTCTTGCCACCTGGAGAATCGGAAGAAGATTTGGTAAAAATTTATTGCCATTCATTTCGTTGGTCTCAACACATTTAAAAGTTGTGGATCAAGAGGGTTTTTTAATTCTGAATGAGGATCCTCCAAGTGAGAAAACCCATTGAAATTGAAAATGCTTTGTTCCCCAAGAAAATGCTTCCCCCCCCTTTTTTTTTTTTTACAAATTAATTTATTTATTTATAACTTCTTCCCAATTTTGAGAGTCTGTTGCAGGTCGCCGTTACTTTCCTCTTTCCTATCCTTTGTTTTGAGAGTACATACTTTGATTGTCTTTCCCACCCCTTCTTTTTTTATGCAGTCCAGTCGTTCGCTGTGAAATATCAGCATAACAAACTACGTGTTTGGGCTGCTGGATTTTACTACTACTCCTACGACTACTACTACTACTATTTATTTAATCAAAGTAAATGAGCAAAGCCCAGTATAAAATTACAAGATTACAAACAAAAATAAGTTACAAAAAATGGTGCTAAGAAAGATGGCGACATGATTCCTAAAATTAATCAACGTTGTGTAAAAAATTTAAGTAAGAGAAATAGAACAATTTAATTAGTTAAAGAATTGAAAAAAAATTTGACTTAGTTGATTAATAAATTATTTATCTTGAACATTTCTGTAATGGGGTTCTTGCTAACTTTTGTTACAAGCGATTGAATAGTTAATCCCAGAGTAAAACCCAGCAAAAATTACGACGAGGACATTAAAATTTTACAAAACTCACAGCATCAAAAAATAGTTTTAAAAGTTCAAGGCAGCTCCTCCTTTATGCAGGTACTAAGACTTTTAAAAGAAAGTTCCCTGGTTGGAATTTTTACCATTTTACATCTTGGCAACTTTTGAACGATTTTTTGGCTTTGAAGTGTTTAAGATCTAAACAGAATGACTCTTTGAAGTAGGCCACGAAAAATCGAAAATTCTATTGAAAACAACACAATAATTTAACGGTAAGAATTTCAATCAGGGTACAAGCAGAGCCATTAGTCCTGCGTCGACGATTCAACGCAACCCACACTGCACGTTGCCCGAACCTATCTTGTTCTTGAGAGAACAAAAGAAAAGAAAGGTAAGAGAGCGTTCATTTTACGTGTAATGCGGGTTGCGTCGATTCGTCGATGCAGGACTTATGGCTCTGCTTGTACTTTCTTTTGAAAGTCAAAGTACAATGAGAGATTCCTATCTAATTTAAGACTATCTTCTGTGTGTTCTTATAGAGAGTGTGACAAATTAGATAGGAATCCCCCATGACACCTGCGCAGCTCCGCCATAGCCAATGAAGCTATGTAGGTATCATAGGAGATTCTTCTCTAATTTGTCTCTCTCTCTCTCTCTCTAGGAACACACAGAGGAAAGTCTCAAATTTAGATAAGAATCTCCCCCTGCTTAGCTTTCCAATTACGCCTTAAACTTTAAAGTCATTCAGTGAGGCTGTGGGTAAATTTCATGATTTTTGCTGGTTTGCATGGAAGAATTAACTAATCAATTGTATGTAGAGGTCGTTTCAGATGTGTAGGCGCACCTAGACCAATAATCTTTGAAATTTTTCATTATTATTTCTCATGTTACGAAATAAAAATAAATGAAAATGATCCTAAGAGTTTGCTTTTCATTGAGGAACGTTTTAAAATCAAAAGTTAGAAGTTGGAGGGAAGTTTAGTTTGGACTTGAAGGAGTGAAAATTGAAAATTCGACAAAGATTATGGTGCAGGTGCGCCTACACTTCTGAAACAAGTTCTAGCACAAATTAGCGAGAGCCCCATTAAATAAAACTTTTGTAAACTTGTTCGCTCTAAAAAATGAGCTTAAGAGCTTGTGTAGCAACTCTGACCACCGGCCCCCTTAATTTTAATTCCGATCCATTTTATCATAAGAATGGTGAGGAAATCCTTCCAAAAGATTCTATAATTGATGTCATTACTTTACATTACTTCAGTCAATATTTTTATTTTACAGCAAAGTGCGATTGAAGATTACAATAATACTCCTAAAAATTTGAGGAAGAAATCAAAACTCAAGCACCATAGCATCCCAACTTCAGGTAATTTTTTACTTTGCTTTTCAGTATTTCTCTCTTGTTTTATTTTATTCAACAACTTAACCCTTTCCGGTCCAATGTCGGATATATCCGACAGTACAAAAAAGCAGTTCCGGTCCACTGTCGGATATATTCGACACGAAAGTTAAACTTGTTCTGCAGTCGATGTCGGATATATTCGACTAGTCCAGCGTGTGGCGGGCTCTGGTGAACACTTAAGGAACTAGTCTCGCAGTCGGCAATGGTGAAAACTGGCTTAACCTTGTCTCCCTTCGCATATTTTCACTTTTTTCGGGATGACCCGAAAAAGGCCGAAAATCGGCAAAAAGTACGTGGACCAGCTACGGCGGCCGGGTAAAACGGCCGTGGACCGGAAAGGGTTAAAAGATTCACCAGAGACAAATAGAGACCGAGCACTAAACAGCTGCAGCAGAGGCACGCTGAATTCTCGTGGATTCAACAAAACAACAGTCAACGTCGCAGGGTGTTGAATGTTGAGCACCCTCCTCTACACTTCCCATTCTATCTCCCCTGTGTCCACCGAATGTCACGGCTCAACACCATGCGACATCGAAAGGTGTTGACTGTTGTGTTACATGTTATTTTGTTGAATCCCCGAATATTCAGTGTCTCAAATCTTCACTATGTATTTTAGCGTAGTGCTAAAATACATTTATCTCTGAGATTTACTATCCAACCATATTATTTACAGTGTCTCAGTGTTTAACTCGAAATCGGCATTCTCCAGCAAAATTCAGCGGAAATTGCCTCGAAATCAACGATTCGGCAAAATTTGGCACGGTGGCACGTAATGAAGGCTCAGAATTGTGCCTTAAAACAACTAACATTCAATTGTTTTTTAGGGGAGGACTCCCAAATTCCCCTTCCAGCTGGAGGGTGTCCCCCGGATCCCCCAGTCGTCCATACAAACTGCCCCTCCCCCCCCCAGAATTAATTTCTAGTTGTGCGCCTGTGCCGATTAAATTTTTGGCTATCACCCTGCAGAGGTGTCTCTCACTGTAGATTTATAACTTATGAGGGTTGAATGCTTTTTTTTTTTAACTAGATCCTCTTGTGAATGATTTAACCCCGGAGCAGTTGGGTGCCAAAGTTAGCAAAGATCAATGGCTCTGTAAAAGATGCACCGCAGTAGAAACAACTGTACCTGCTTATGCGAGACACTTAATGGTTCATCTTCAGGAGGATATTAAATTAGCACTTAGAATTGAGAAGGTCAGTATAGATTTATAAAGTATGCCATTATATCTTAGTTTCCAGGTAGGAAAATCTTAGTTGATAATAGATTAAGATGATTCTTCAGCGTTTAATGCCGGTTTCTGCCACCAGAGTGCTACCGTTGGATTAATGTCAAATTGAGGACCTGCACTGAAAAAAAAAAAAAATTGGTTGAATTAACAATTCAATTTGTCCAGAATGGAGCCCTAAATTTTTTTGTTATTTCAACAAAACAGAATGGTGAATCATCAAAATACGATTGTTAATCTGAAAAAATAGATTGTTTAAATCAACAAAATGTGAGGCAAACTCCCAAACAATTTGTTGATTCAACAATCTATTTTGTCAGTTTAACAATCTTATTTTGTTGATTTACCATTTTGTTTTGTTGAATTAACAAAACCAATTGAGGGCTCTATTCTGGACAGTTAAATTGTTAATTCAAACAATTTTTTTTTTAGTGTGGGTGCGAGAAGGGCACTTCTGCATTACAGTGTTTCATTATCTCCTCAGTTTATTTTATCTTTCCAAAGAAAGCAAATACTTGTATCTTGCTGAAAATTTTACTGAGAATCATTCACAATTTATGGGTGTTTTTAGTACAATCTCCAAGAAAAATTAAGTCTATGTATTCTTTTAAAAAAATAAAGTAGGAAATGAGAAAATCACACACTGCAATGAAGAAGTGCCCTTCTTGCACCCAAGTCTCAATGGGGCTCTTGCAAACTTTTGCTATAAGCAAATAAATAGTCCAATCTTTTGTACAAACCAGCAAAAATCACGAAAATCACACTACGAAAGTCCAAAATTTAGTAATAAACTCTCATAACTGCTATAACGGCAAGATGGTAATGGCAGTTTGACGCAGGTATTATGGGAGATTCCTGTCTATTATGTCACTTTCTCTACAGAAACATAGAGATATGTGTCGATTTAGATAGGAATCTCCCATGATACCTGCATCAAACTGCCATTAAGCATGATTCTGAGAGTGAATTTTGTGATTTTTTTGTACTCTTTGTTATTTTTACAGGTTTTTATGCAAGAATCAACTCTTCAATCCCCTATAGCAAAAGTTTGCAAGAGTCCCATTACAGGCCAAAAGTAATTTATATTTAAGATATCGGAGTGTCAGTTACTAGATAATCAACTGAAGAACATCTCTGCAAAATATCTTGTCAATAACTTCAAAAATAAGGCTGAAAGTACCAAAAAATGAAACATCGTATTTTGATACAAGAATCAATTTGCGATTTTCTATTTTTTGGTACTTCAGCCTTATTTTTGAAATTATTGACGAGATATTTTGCAGAGATGTTCTTCAGATGATTATCTTGTAACTGATTTTCAGTTTTCTTAAATATAAATTACTTTCGGCCTGTAATTTGACATCAATCGAATGGTAGCGCTCTGGTGGCTGAAATCGGCACTAAACGCTGAAGAATCACCTTAAACCGATAAAATTATACACAATATGTCCATCTTTGTTTCCTCTGTTGCATATTCGGAATCTCTAAAGAATTTAATTTTTTGCGGAAACAAAAAGGAAAAAGATAGAATACGAACTAGCAACGACTTGATGTGAAAGAACCAGGTATATGGGAAAATGCTGGAAAACACATCAAGAAATTTTGGTGAGGACGTTTTGGCTCAAATTGCAGCCATTTTCACCTGAAAATTTAAAAGAATCTTGTTTGTCTGCTCTCTATGATGAATGACTTCTTAGCGCAGTGGAAGATGCAATGAGATGTCGTTCCCCTATTGTGGCTGGTTTTATGACAGCCATCTTGAAATTTAGTTTATTGAGTTTTTAAGGGCCGCGAGGGTCCCAACACAAGTTTATGAGTCAATTTTGGAACTTTTTAATGCTTCCACCATTATTTTTAAATAATTTCACTTTAAAATTTACCCTGTAAATTGCTGAAGGTGTCCCAAAAAAATCGAAAGTGTGAGGAAGTTAGCTCTAGTGAGATTTTCTCATTTCTTATGTCGATATGAAGTGAAAGGGACTATTCCGAGGTTCATTGGTGGGAAATTACCCTTGCCTCAACCCTGTTGAAGTTTCAGTGTTTTGCCCTTTCAAAATACATTGGGGTAGCTAAAAACTGATTGTACAGATTCTTCATACAGCCGTAAAAGTTTTCCTGTGGAGGTAGGCTAAATTTTGACCATCGAAGACAGAAGTAGACACAAAATTAGGTTGAAATAGAAATAATTTCACAATTTTTTTTACTTCTTTCATTGTCTGGGGCGAGGGTCAAAAATGGTTGAAAACTCGACATGACCCGTACCTAAACAATGAAATAAGTTTAAAAAAATTGTGAAAATACACTTATTTCGACCTAATTTTGCATCTACTTTTGATTGCAACTATCAACATTTAGCCTTTATTAACTGGGAAACCTCTCCGGGCTGTTTGAAGAATCTGTGCAATTTTTCTCGGAAAAACCCCAATGTATTCTAGGGCAAAACACTGAAACTTCAGCATGGTTGAGGCAAGAGTAATTCCTCACCAATGAACCTTGGAATGGACTCTTTCATTTTGTATTGACATGAGGAATGGAGAAAACTCCTACTCCTAAAAAATTTCCTACTCAGTCTACCAAATTAAGTAGCTCTTTAGGTATTTCTTTGTCTTCGTCTGCCAAGCTCTTAGGGATTCATATTGATAATCAACTAAATTGGAAGCCGTATTATTGATCATTTGATTACTAAAATACAGAGCCAAAAGTGGGCCCTGAGAAATCTCACAAAGGTTACATCTTTAAATTGTGTCCTCCTATTTTACCACTCAAACATCTTATCTCACTTTAGATATGGGATTATCCTCTGGGGCAGGAGTCCTCATGCAAATTCTCTGCTTATAGAGCAAAAAATAATTCTCAGAATTCTTTTTAACTTACCCTACAACTACTCCTGCAGAGAAATTTTCAAAAAGCATCAATTATTCACCCTACCATCTCTATATATCTTTGAATGCTTTAAGTATGCAGCCTACAATAAATTAATATCCCCTGAGAGCATGCGACCACGGCACAGATACAATAGCAGGCATAAATTTATTTCACGGGAAGTGGCCGCCTCTCCATCTCTGACTCAAATATTAAAATTGTTGCTGTGCAGCTCTTCAACCAACTGCCTCTAAATTTGAAAAATATTTTTGGGGATGGACGGATTGGCAAATTCTTGGGAGAGCTGAGGAATTTTGTCCTGCAAAGGGCATTCTACCATGTGGATGATTTAGATTGTTCAAATTAATTTTGGTTGTTCGTAAGTTTGACTTGTACCAGCCCTAAATTAGGGCCATAATGTACTAAATTGTAATAAATGAATAAATAAATAAAACTCACCGGTGCTAAATTTCAAGCACTTTCGATTTGTTTGGGACACCCTCTAGCAAAAATTTGGTTCAGTCCTATTGTTGTCTTAAAGGCAATTTAATGTATAAAATTTATTAGTGACCTTAATATGTATCACTCTTGATTTTGAAATTTCAGAATAATAACCAGCAAGAAAGCAGCAATAATGGAGCGTACTCTCTTGTCAAACTGAGCCCAGGTGAATCTCTAAGTAATGGAATCGCCCAAGTCTCAGGCAAAGTCTTTGAGTTACCGTCAAACCTTCCCATCAACTTACCGCTAGTCAAAAATCTTCAGTCAAAGAATGAAAACTCTGTTGAAAAAAGTGTCTTTTCCTGCGGCAGTTTCAACAAGAATTTACCGCAGGCCCAATCAAACGCTCTAGATTTTAAATCAGACTCAAGCAACCCTCTCTCAAACAATTTCGTAAATGAAGCTAAATCCGCGCGGTATAAACAAATCGAAAGCTCGAATACATTAGACTCAGTGAACATTCTTGATTTTGATGATTTAAACATTTCAAATCTTGAAAAGACCGGCAGTTTTAACAATCTTTTCACTTTGGACAGTGATTTGTTTATGAATTACAGCAGTGAAGAGAGTCAAAATAGCTCAACCAAAAAAGAAACTTTAAGTACTGATCAAGTCAACTGTGCCAAAAAGCTAGACAAATTAGATTTTGACTTCAGTTGCAAATCGTCCTCGAGTTTAATAGATCTCAATTGTTCAAATTTAGAATATTTAATCAATGATATTCCGCTGATGAAAGACATAAAGAAAGAAGACAGCGCGGATAATTTAAACCTTGATCTCAGTGGTTCTCATTTCAACAATATCCTCGATCGAAGAAAACCGGTGGTGTTGGCATCCAGCAAAAACCACTTTCTGGAGACAAAGAATGGTACCAATATAAGTTTTTCCAACTGCATACCAAATACTAAATCAATGAATATGCTCAGCCAGGCCACGCCTAGTTCTTTGTTCAGTGCGCCTACCTCAGCGTTAGACGTAATTGATACTTTTGTGCCTTCTTTGAATCAAAACATTTCATCGCAATTCAGGACTGTTGCAATACCAGCATCTGCTAAATCTGCAAAAATGGACTTGGTAGAAAATGAAACGGTGAGCTTCTTTTTATTTTTTATTTTGATCAAACATCAAATTTTGACTGTCCACTCCATCTTCATCTTAGAGCTACTGAAACTGTTAAAAGAGAACCCCAGGGGCTTTGTTCACTTCAAGGAGGCTCACCAAATTCATTAATTTATTAAATTTATTTCAATTTTATTTTTAAATTTATTTCATAAAAATATTGAGATGATCAAATTCTTTTTTGAAATGGATAAGCACCTTCTATTGAAAGCGTTTTCGGTCCCCTGAGATTTGTTAACTAGAGGTTTTACTGCATGTACGACACTGACTGTTTTCCGTAGCCTCTTGTTGGCTCTATGTACACTTATTAAAAGTAAAAATAAATCAAATAAATCATTTTTTATTATTTTGATTGAGAAGAGTTTGTGGGCTTATCTAGTCAGATTGATAAGATTTTATAGTTTTGCATCTGTTTAATACTGTTCATCCTTTCGTTTTGTTTTAGATTGTCTCGGATTACACATGTGAGATTTGTATGCATGAATTTAAGAATGCTCGATATCTCTTTCGTCATTTACGTTTGCACCTCGGAGAATTTACTTGCACTAAATGTTTTCGAGTAAGTTTTTCACAAAATTGCACAACGCAATACAGGGTGGCAAGTATCAGGAAAAATCTGGAAAATTCAGAAGTTTGGAGCAGCCCGGAAATAGAGGGAATTTGTGATCAAAATTGTGGATTTTTTTAACTTTTCAAAAGTTGTCTTAAAGGCTGTCAGGTTTACTTAAGTTTTCAGTTTTTGTTTTTATTAACAAATTTTGGTGTTTGATGCTGCTAATGTCATTTTTAGGGCTTTTCATAAATGAATTGATACTTTGAAACGCTCTAACGGAAGTGTGCAACAGACCCATTTCTGAAAAATTAGCTGTTGTAAAATAAAGTTTCAAAAGTTATTTTCGTTTGAAGTTCTCGATATTTATCTTTGCTTTTCTTTTCCAGGCTTTTTCAAGGAAACAGACCCTAGATGATCATTTTTGCAAACTTTACATTTGCAAAAAATGTGATCAAAAGTTTGTGTTTGTATCTCATTTTCAGAAACATGAAAAGTGGCATTTAAAAACAGGTACTATCCATAAATACAAATACCTTAGTTCTACCATTTATTTCGATTGTTTACCTAAGTATAAAGTATAAAGTTAATAATTTCATAATTTTGGATAGACGGAGCCTTTATCCTGCGATTTTCTTTCTTTTTTCTTGAAAATATTTTTTAATCAAACTACTCCAAACCCGAAGACCTCGTGATGTGAACCCAAATCGCAAACCAACTTTTTCAAAAATTGTGAACCGAACCTGCATCAATTTTTCCATGGTCTGATACCCTACATTGCAGGAGCCGCCACTAGTTACTTTCTCACTAAATAGGTACAAACAAAGTTAGAAATAGAGGTAAGTATTGCAATGGCGCAGAGATGTTCAAGGTATTTTGTTTCGATACTTGGCCCACCACGACTAATTAAAGCATGATAATTACAAAATAATTGGCTCTCATCATGCTTAATACTATCCTAAAGAATATTCATCCATGAAACTTCAATATTATTTAACCATATGTGGCTTGGAGGTGTAAATGCACACACTTTCTGTGGCGTCTGTCTGTAGCCCTAAAACGCGAAACCCAGCATAACTTTTTAACCATTGATTCATATGCATCCAAATTTTGCAGAGATGTTGCATTTAACATTCCCCAGTGGGACTTATTTTGTTTTGGTGAAATTTTAATTTTTAGGTTAGTTATGGATGAAAAATGGTTTCCAATAAAATCAATGGGAAAATGGGTCAAAAAAAGGAAAAATTAAAAAATTTAAATATGTATTTCAAAAATGGATCTTTGGATCTGGATAAAAATGTCTATGGGGGGTTTGGGGGTCTCTCCCAGAATATCAAAGGGGGGTTCTGGGAGTCTCCCCCAGGATATCGAAGGGAGGTCTGGGGGTCTCCCCCTGATTAAATTTAATGTGAGAAAGTGTTTGAAGGGTACTCCCTACAGTTTATTTAGGGTCTCTATGTGTCTCTGCATGCCAGTTTGAATAGTGCTTTTAATCCGAGAACTCTCACTCATCATTTAATGTAGTTTACTGATTTCTTTGACTGTCTAAACCTTTCAGAAAGACTTGAAGAAACTAAGAAAAGGAAGGAGAAATTAGTCAGGAGTGGGTTCATGTGTGATATTTGTAATTGCAAATTTTCGTCAGAATCTCGTCTGAGGAAACACTGTAGAAAGATGCATGTTGTGGGTAAGTTTCTACATCCTTTCTTGGTTATCTTACAGCACACCTTGCTACTGCGCTTATCGTTGTACTCCAGCAAGGGCTCCAGGCTCCAACTTTTTTATTTATTTACCTATTTATCTATTTATTTATTTAATTTCAATGGGAAAGGTCCTAATTACATGACAAAAGTAACAGAAAATGAGAAACTTTACAAATCACAAAGCAGGCAAAAAGAAAAAAAAAAAAAATTAAAAAACAAAATCAAGTTTTTTAAAAAGAGATTTAAAAAAAGAGATAGGTTTGCCAAAAATTTTCCTGTCCCCTGTTCTGCCATAATGACGGACTAACGGAGCGTCAATGGCCCCTAAAAAATAAACTTATCGGCCAAAACGGCTGCTTAAAAATTCGAGTGAGGATCGAGCCCTGACTCCAGGCAACTAACTTTGTCTCCATTTTCTGTTTTCGTATGAGCTCTGGTTCTCATGAAACTTGTGCGTTACCATTGTATAAAAATGGGGTGTATAAAATTGTTACCATTGTAAATTGTTCTTTTAAAAGATTCTTTAACTCCTGCATGTATTATTGCAAGAATTGTTCTCTATTTTTTTGTTTTTTTTTTTTTTTTTTATCTGTTTTCCACCAGATACTCGGAAAGATGAAGAACTTTCTAAAAAAAATTGTATTTGCCCTATTTGTGGCTGTGCCTTCCTACATCTTACAAGTTTGAATGCTCATCTTCAAAAACATGGTATGTAATTTATTTATCTATGTATTTAATTTCATCAGGACAAGTCCCAATGAGATTTTCTTCCATGTATTTTCTTGTTTATTCTTGTTTTCAATTGTCAGTATTTATGTGACCTTCTTTATGCAAGGGTAAAACTTTAAGAAAGGCTAAAACTGAGTTGAAATACTGCTCAAGGTCAAAATGACAAAATATAATTGACTATAATTAGACTTACTCTTGTAAACATAAATAAATAATGATCGGATGCATTCCGGGAGTACAGCCTCTCTTCCTTTTATCCTCATCACCACTGGCGTATCTAGGAATTCATCCTTCTCTCTCTCTCTCTCTCTCTCTCCTCTCTCCCTCTCTCCCTCCCTCCCTCCCTCCCTCCCTCCCTCCCTCCCTCTCTCTCTCTCTCTCTCTCTCTCTCACACACACACTCTCCCCCCCCCCATTAAGACGCATGTGTTAGAAAAGGATAGATTAGGGGCAGTTACAAGATTTTTGTCCCCTCTTCTTTCCTTTCCCAACACACAAGCTCTAATGGGAAAAGAGAGAGCAGGACAATTTCTAGGATCCGTTAGTGCTTATCATGGAATTATTTCCTTTATCGGGATCATCAATCCATTGTTCCAAGTTACTAGCTGGTACTAGCCGGTAGCATGCTGCACGCATAATCAAGGAAACATGTTTTTTTGCCTCCTTTTGATGTGCCTTAGACTCTTGTATTTTTATGAAAACTTTTGGTCAAGTTACCGCAGCAGTTCACAAATTACTCTCGGCTGAACAACACACAACATATGACTTTGTTTTATTTCTGCCGATTCCTGAATTTTCCGAATTCAAGCTGCTGCCAGTTTTTAAGAACCTCAGATTTGCTTTGGTTTTTTGCTTTGTTTTTATTTTTCTTCGATTCTTTATAAGTATTTGGAGAAATGAGTCAGCACATTTACTGCCTGCTTTAAATTTACAGGAGATCCAGAATTTGAATGTCATATTTGTGATAAAAGATTCCATCGGAAAGACGTCTTGAAGAAACACATTTTTCAAGTTCATGGTCCAATCAGGGTAAGAAAACATGTATTATTTATTTTGAATTGAAATTTTATGCTGACCTTTTTTTATTCATTTATATATCAGCATAACGAACCACGTGTTTGGGCGGCTGGACTTTACTACTACTACTGCTACTTATTTATTTATTTAATTGTTTAAAGTAGCCAACAGGGAACTGCCCAATACAAGAAAAATTCAGAAACAGAAAAGAACAAAATCCAAGATTAACAAAATTCAAAAATATGACTCCTAGCTAATAACTTAAAATGAGAAAGGGAATCAGAAGATCTAATAAATTGGGGCAGGGCATTCCAGGATCTCATAAGCCTAACTAAAACTGAAAAAAAAACAAAGATTGTTACGGGCCAGAGGGACAACCAAAGGATTATTATTTCTAAACTGAAAAGGGACCACTCTGAATTGGAAAAGATGGGTTAACTCCTGAGAATTAATAAAACCAGATAAAGCTTTAAAAACTAACAAAACATCAAAGTAATTTTGTAAAGATTTAACAGTAGGAAGATTAAACTCAACAGAAATACCAGTGAGGTCATGAACATAAAACGGTATAGGCTGGCCCGATTTAAAAGAGAGAAACTTAAGAAATTGCCTTTGAACTGCCTCCGCAACATTAATATACTTCTGAGAGAAGGGATACCAAATAATAGAACCAAAAGTTAGAACAGGCAAAACAATCACTTTATGAAGGTGAAGAATAGTGCTTGGAATAAAAAAAAATATTTATTTATTCATTTATTTTTGCTTTTTAAGGATCTATCTGTACGATGCCATGTGCTGCTGTGCACATAGTATGCGCTTGTGCTTGGCGTGAAATTTCAAATGTGTGGAGAATACGACATCAAAATTCCTAGATGTGCCCATTTGAATCTTAATATTCCCACTTTTTGCGAAGCGTTCCACTTTTTTCACGCAACTGCTCAGTTGTCACATCGGGCACTTTTTGCACACCTGCATTTATGTAATCCATAAAAATGCGACACTTTCTTTATTTAATTATTTATTTATTTATTTTCAACGGGTCAAGTCCTAATTACATGACAAAAATAATAGGAAAATGAGCAACTTTACAAAAAAGCAGGCAAAAAGAAAAAGATTAAATTAAAAAACAAAAACATGCTCTCTAACAAAAGATTTAAAAATAAAAATGGGTGTGCCAAAAAATGAAATCTATTAATGAGCAATTATTAGCAAGACCAGAAATTGTGGGAATAACCGATCCATGCCTACAAGTGTCAAGTGATGGAGGGGTTGTAAATATCCGATTTAAATTAATAATTAATGTATTAATAATTTTTTAATAAATATTTTTGTTTCATATTCTACAGTTTCATTGTATCCAGTGTCCCTCTGTATTCACTACTGAGCATGCTTATAATCTGCATCTGAAGTCTATTCACTCCAAGACCAGTCCTTTCAAGTGTAAAGTGTGCGGAAAGGTATGTACCGTCCAATTGATCTTGCTCTTACATTCTACGTAGGAAATTTTTTCTTGAGGATGGCGGTAATTGGGACATCCACTTTACCTTTTTTAGCACCTGTGATGTACAAATTCCATACATGGTGTAGCATTATTTGAGTATCATTAAGGTGATTAGTTCCAAATGTGGACACCTCGTCGCGCTGCTCAAAAAGTCAACAGTTTTTTGCTAAATTTGACAAATTCACGCTAAAAACACAAATTTGAGGAACGTCAGCACCTACGAGCATATTTCAGGAAGATATCCTAAAAGTTTTAGGCTGAAACACTCAAAAATAAAGCCGCAAATTATGAAATACAAAACTTCCCGTAAGCCGCAATGAGTGCGAGTGAGGCAGATGACGTATCATCACTCAAACTTCCCGTAAGCCGCAATGAGTGCGAGTGAGGCAGATGACGTATCATCACTCGCCCACTGTCACTCACTAAGCTTATGGCGAAATGAATTTCATAATTTACGGCTTTAATTTTAAACCAATTTTGCTCATTTTGGGCTCAAAAAATCCTTACAAAAATTTTGCAGGTGCTGACGTTAGTGGATTTTGCGTTTTATTTATGGCTTCAGTTTAAAACGCCAAAAACACAATTTTTTCAAATAGCGACTAGTGGCACTATCCATCGGATTGAAATCTGGAAAAGTTTTGTCTGGAATCACCTTAAAATGTATTTTTTCAAGGCTGTCAGTGGTCTTTTCCATCAAGGATGTTACTTTTTCCTTTTACTCTTGCTTTTAATCAATTTCTCTCTCTTAGGTTCTAAATCGGAAGAAAAACTTGGAGATACATGAAAAGTCTCATTCAAAAATAAATTTTCCCTGCGGAGAATGTAGCCGTACTTTTTCGACGGAGCAAGGGCGTGAGAAACATCAGAAAATCCATCTGAAGCGGAAAAATTTTACCTGCTCTCAGTGTTCTCAAATTTTTATTGGAGTAAGTTTGTTTTTTCACAATTCTTTTCTTTTTTTATTTCTATTCATGAAGCCTTTGTAAGCAAAAATAGTTTTAAGTTTATTTTTTGCAAAATTTTAAAAATAAAATTTGGGTGGGGTTAGGTTAAAGTTTGCAGTTTTAGAACGTCTTGCATTTTTTATGAACATTCCAACAATTGTCTTTACGTGGGTGAATATATCTATTTCTGTGGATAATCAGTGTCTGGAACTGAGACCAGCAGTTTTCACTGTACACCAGTTTCATCATTTTATTTATTTATCTATTCATTTAAGCAAACAAGGGCGGGTTGTAAGTGCGGCATGTAGGCATAGTAGATTGCGGTAGCTTTCTCTTTTATTCATTGTGTGCAACGGGGAGGGAGGGATGGAAGGTGAAGTAAAAACCTTATCTTCTGTCCCTTTTTCCCTGCGGCAGGTTGTGGAGATGGGGGATGCCACCACACACCACTGTGTAGTTAGAGCACCTGCTTCGTGTTAGTAGTCGTAGTTGTTGGTAGATAAGTTGGTGTTGGGTAATGATAAGAAATTTTTGGTGGCTTGCGAGGGAAGGTATAAGCAGGTAATTTGCTCATGATGCTGTCACTGATGGGGACCTTCTCGTGTGTCTCATCGCCGGAGGCCGGTCCCTCCTAAGTATTGGGTCTTGATGAGAGATGGAAGTAGACCCTTCAGCCAAAACCCATTCGCGCCTTTAGGTTTTTTGGTTTTCGGTTTTTGATTTCTTGGTTTCTCCCCTTTTTTTGGAAATTAATAGGCAAGGAGATATGAGTGAGTTTTTTTCTTTTAGTTAGGTATTAATAGAGGACCTGAAGTGTAAAAATATGAAGAAGGGAATGTTGTGATCTTGGCTTGATGAGTGCATAAGTGGATAGGAATTGTGTTGCCTCAAGTGTATTCTGATTTCAGAGTGAGTGAGACTACCAAATCGCTCTTGAAGGTAGAGGTCATTAATGTAGCTTCAGTGGAAATGAGAGAAAAAGGAATAAAAATGTAGCTAAATTGTCTGGTATGGGTCTACTCACATGTTCCTGAAGACAAGCAGTCACTCGGGCCCTTCACTCCCCTCCCCACCAAAACCCTAAAAAAACCCTCTCAAAAATTTTGATTCAAATGAACCGACTGCACATGAGATATGATGATAAATAAATGGATAAGTCAATAAATAAATGAATACATAAGTCAATAAGTTAGCAGATCAAACTGTCTCTGTAATCACCTCTTGGTGTTATACTTAACCAAGAACCTAAGTCCAAGCCCAAAGAACCCATGCTTTTTGATGACTTTACATAGATAGAAAAGTAAATAGTAGGGGCTCGAAAAGGAATTATTTGTAAATACTACAAATTAGGAAGATTCGCGATGGTTCAGGATTCGGATTCGAAGATGCGGGTGTTAAAATCTAAGATTCAGATTCGGTAGAATTTTGAATTTTATTTTTTTATTTTTCACAATTCATACAAAAGGAGCAGCCAATGAGGAGCTATGTGTACAAGTAAAAACAACATCAACAAAAAAAAAAAAAAAGTCTACAAAATTAGACATAGAAAATATAGAATAGACAGTTAATTGGTATTTGTTATTTTGTTATTTGGGATTAATAGGTCATTGACCTTATAAAAAGCTTTCTCAATTAGGAAATGCTCCAGGGACCAAATAATGTTAGGTCCCGAGCATTGAATTGCATGCATCTTGCGTGCGGTTTCGACCAATCAGAGAGCTTACGCCGGTCATGTGACCGTGCGTAAGTTACGCTCGGGACCTAACATTATTTGGTCCCAGGACTCTAAAGAGTACAGTAAACTCAGACCTTCTGCAGCATTCCTTGATGGAGAGAGGAAGGACATTAAACAGCTGTATAGCGGATAATCTTACTTCGTTCTCAGAAATATTCAGAGTAATTCTTACATTGTCTATATTATGGTGTCTGCTAGCATAACTATGTTTAGGTAACATGTCATCCGGTGTAATTAGGCAGTTATTCAATGCAAACTTGATACATTCTAATACATACAATGAAGGGATGGTCAAAAGTTTGAATTTTCTGAATAGATCTTGGCAATGGAAATTGTAAGGTTTGTTAAGGAGAATTCTTAAAGATTTTTTCTGTTCTGTAAAGGCAGACCCAGAATTCGACCCATCACTAGGCGCAACCATGAAGAATTTTAAATGCAAACAAAACATCATACTGCTACTATCATATTGCTTCATAACTTTTCTCCTTTTTCTTTCTTTCCAGAAAATGAAATTGAAATTACACTACGAAGAGGTCCACCGGAATCATCCTTACACCTGCTCATTTTGCTTCCTATCAACTAAAACAGTAACCAATTTGAAAAAGCATTTAAAATTTAAGCACAAAGACAAAGTTAAAGAATGGGATGTTCCTGGTTACTTTGATTTCTTGAAAAGCTCCATAGGAGACAAGAATAAGGTTCAAAAGGAAGCCTCAATTCTAAGAGAAGCAGAAGACAGTTCTGCTCATGCTGACCTTAACGCCTCCAATAACTTGGCAACGTTTGGCCCATTGTGTCACAATAATGTAATCGGTTATGAACAGTGTGCGGCCCTTAAAACAAGTGCTTCTGAAGTTCCATGCGGAAGCATCGGTTTAAACAATATTGTAGAGCCTTCGCAACCTTTCAATAGTGATGATACAGTTGGATTGAGTAATCCAGTCTCCCTAAATTTCGATGCTGACAATAGTTTAGGCTTAGGAATCTTTGGATCTGAAATGAATGGCTGTGTGGACAAAAGGGACAAAATTATTTTCGAGAACTCAAGAGTGCTTCCAAGCGCCCATCAGTTTCAATTGTCCGGAAGAAGTGGCGAAGGTGAAGTTATGATTGGTGAAGATAAATTGAGTTCGCAGTCCTTCAGCACTCCTAAAGAACCGTTGATCCATGACTCTGGTAAATCGGATGTTCTCAGTGTCATGATTGATGGGAGTCAGCTGTATGCAAATCCTATTCTGGATAATGGCGTGCTCAGTCTGAATTCTTTAGGTAAGATTAATACAATTTAGAATTAAGTTTTTCTCAACTGATCCTCTTATTATCAACTTTCGAAGCGACTAAGTACAGATGTTCAATGATTCTTCATCTAAAACACCGTAGGTGAAGAACTAATCAAAATAAACCTACTCTGATGAAATCACCATTTTCGTCAGCTTATTAGCTTTAGAATGTGCTAAATCAAATCTTGACATAATTATTCTGTAAGTCAACATTACACTTGATCTAAATGTTTTCTGATTATAAATTAAACGGCTTGCTCTTTGCTTAGGCAAATCACAAGTCGATTGCCAATTGCCTAGATTGCTATATGCGTGCGACTTATACAAATGAGAGAAACCGGAAAATATCAGGAATTTTGGCTACTTATTGCCGCTTGATTTCCTTATCAAGTTATTTAATCTTCATTCCTCTATCAATTCCTTTCAAGCTCTGTCCAGCTAAGTAATTCTTAAGTTCTGTTGTTCTCAGGTGGTGAAATTCTATGGACCGTGTCAGATTTACCTGGTATTAGCTGCAATCAAAATGCTATTCAATCTCTTCCCATAACAGGTAATGTACTGTCTTTATCCAAATATAAGCTGCCCCCAAATATAAGCCGTACCCAAAATTTTGGGCGCCAAAAAAAAAATCAAAAACAAATAAAAGCCGCCGAATTTTATAAAAAAAAAAAAAAAATGATGAAATGGACGGGCATTTTCACTAGTCGTCCTCGAGACTGTGAGCATTAGGCACCTCCTCGTGGTCCCGTCCGGACGCCAAGGAGGTTGATCATCATGGATCGTCTGCTGTGAGAGGAAGCAGTTGTGGTACTGCTTCGGTCTCATAGAGGACAGAGTGATGACATCTGATATGGTGACCAAGGTTCTACGCGTCGGTTGTGAAGTGAGGTGAAGTGAGGTGAAGTGAAGTGAAGTGAAGTGAAGTGAAGTGAAGTAAATGAAATAGAGTGAAGCAAAGTGAAGTAAAGTGAAGTGAAGTGAAGTGAAGTGAAGTGAAGCAAAGCGAAAAGTTGAAATGGAGTCAAGTCAAGTGAAGGTGCAGCAATGTGAAAGGAATAGCATGATGGAACTGTCTAAATATTGCTTCTTTGAAATGATGGCGCATTATGTATTCTTGTATGCCTCAAAAGTATTAAAATTATGATTGCTTTTACATTAATGAAGGAGAATATTATGCGGTCCAAGAGGCAGTTACATCGTCCGAGTCATCTCTAGAAGCTGCTTTGAAATTAAGCTTCAAGAACGGGAGTGCACAGGCAAATGCACGGTAGTCCAAGTGGATGAGGTGGTGGACCATGTCGGACCGAGACAGTGTGCTGCTAAGTGTTGACCCCAAATGCAAACAGAACTACAGGGACAGTAAATGATCCAAGAATCATGGATGGAAGAAGCACCAAGCGGATTTCTGATTATGCCGGAGCTCATGGAGGAATTTAAGTTGGGCCCAACCAAAGACAGGTTGTCAGTCAGAAGTCGCAGTCGGTTGGACAGGCCTTTGATGGAGGGAGTCAAACTAAGTAAGTCAGCCGTAAAAGCAAGAATACATGGGCATTGGATGGAGCTAGGAGAGTCAACCGAGTGCAGTGATATCTGGGCAGCAGTGGAAGGAATTGCTTATGGAGAGCCAAGATAAATCAGTAGACAGAGATCGAGCTGTCTGCTTTACCTCAAAATGAACGTCGAAGAACGGTGTTCGCTGTCCCTTTCACTGAATGCAGACCTTCCCTCTGAGATACTCCTTTAAGCTTTTCTGGATGTCAGATATTTGGATATTGGAGATTTCTGCAGTGCTGCTCAGCAAGAACAGAGCGGTATGATCAATGCTGTCAAAGCTTTCTGCAGATCCAAAGCAGCGGCAGTGTGTTCTGGAAGCATTCTGTTGCTCAGCTAAGAGATGATGGACAGTGAAAAGATGAACATGTATGAAGCGTGGTAGCAGGAAACTGGCCTGATGTGCGGGAAATGCGCCACTTGATGATGGAACTAGATATGGAAGTAAAACTGGCAAACACAACCATTGAAGAACTTGGATCATGAGAAGGGTGATCCTGGGAAGCGGAGACGCAGTAAAAGTTGGTGTGAAAGGGAGCAAAACAGGCAGCTACCACCTGAGAAATTTTGCAACTGTTAAATCGCCAGGGTCGCATGGCACGATCCCTAAAGGGAAATGCATGTTAACGCAAAATTTGAATATCGCTGGGACTTGCAGACGCGAAACAAACCGACTAGCATAGATCGAATGTGTGAATCAGGGGGTAAATGCTGTAAAACATTGTGAGGTCGCAGAAGGACGTTTCAGGGATAAACCGGTTACAGAAGATAGAAAATACGTGATTTCAAGTGATAAGTACCGTGATCCGAGGCGTGAGGAAGACGTAGATGGGCGGAAGGCCAGGAAGCATTGGCCGGCGACCATGATTTGGGTTGTGCTGAGGAGACAGGTGGAAGAAGGGAAGGGAGCGTTGCTGATGCAAATGATGAGAGGTAGAGGTATATTCTATCATGGACAATGATAAGAAATGAGTTGAGTCACCCATAATACACTTAGCACTGCAGTGGACCTCCCAATACCTTGTGCACTGCAGGAAGACCTTCCTTATTCAGGGTTTTCCGCACTGTGGCGGTATCCCGGTGTGTCTTTCTGCATCCTTTTCCCTTCTTACATGTTAGGCCTGTCGTTGGCTCTGAAATATGGGCATAAGAGCTACCTCCGAAAGCTAGGGCGACAGAACCTTATCTATCTATCTATCTAAAAAAAAAATGATGAAAGGGAGGGCAAAAATCATGAGAAACAACATAATTTCATGTACCTTAACGTATGTTTACATTGTGGCCTAAATCCGTTGCATTCGAGTCGACGGAGTTTTCAAAATCCGAATCCATAAATAACCAATTGATAAAGAACTAACACGTGTCCACGGTTTGAACTAATTGACTGTGGACTCATCTTTAATGAACTCCTTTAACTTTATTGCCTGCCAAATTTCAACTTTGTACAAGCAGAGCCATAAGTCCTGCGTCAACGAATCGACGCAACCCGCATTACACGTAAAATGAACGCTCTCTTACCTTTCTTTTCTTTTGTTCTCTCAAGAACAAGATAGGTTCGGGCAACGTGCAGTGTGGGTTGCGTTGAATCGTCGACGCAGGACTAATGGCTCTGCTTGTACCTTTGATACTTTTTAAATGGTGACAATTTTAGTGCTGGAAGGGAAGTATCGAAAAGTTTTGACTGTTTGATAGTTTTGAAAATTTCAATAGATCGCCTCTAAGTATTAAAATAATTTAAATAATGAATAATCAAAACCATTCAATTTCAAGGTTAACCAAGGTTTGCACAGCCCAACAAATTAAAAAGTACTTGAAGTAGTAATTGCTTGTTGTCTTTCGATTCTAACCTCTTTCTAATTGGTTTTTTTTTTTTTTTTAGAAGCTGATATTTCAAGTGAACCTGCGTCAACCAATCCAAACATGTTACTTTATGTCTTTGAACCATCGACAACCGAGATCTCCAGCAGTGGCTCAGAAATGGTTCTGTTTTAATTTCCTCAACTTATGGGAGAATCTCATGCTCTTCATATTTCTCATTTTTTTGACCAACCATTGTAGTGTGTTTTTTTATTCACTGGAATCCGCAATGGTGCGATAACCCGGAGCTTTTGGAGCTGCACCATAAGCTCCGAAACCACAGCTCCAGTGCATTGGTCCTTGACTCTGATGCACTAAAGCTTGCACCGGAGCAGCACCAGATGCATTGCACAGCTACTGAAAAAACGCTGTGGTGCGAATAAAAAAACGTTACGAATAAAAAAGTGTACCATTGGTATGGCCTTCTTTCATCTTGCATTTTCATAGTACTCAATTCACCCTTGTAGTAAACACAGTATACTTATCTTACACAGTAGCGAAACTCAATGTTAGAAAATTGGCAAATGCCCCCCTGGTGGATGGAAGGTTGAACTAACATCTTCTGTTGATTTGCATTGGATGCGATGGTGGCGCACCCTAGTAGTCGAAAGGTTACAACTCGAGTTTTTCATTTGATTACATAGAAAAACGACATTCGCCTCCTCTTCCCTATAGAGTTTTGCTATTGTGTAGATGCGTATACTGTGGTATTAAATTCTTAATTCATGTAAGACTAAATAAGTTTACCCAATTAACTTGTAATCTTTGAAAACTGAATCGCTTTTAAACTTATCCGCAACGTAGATCTCCAGGAGAGGCTTAAAAAAAAAAAAATGCTTTTTTTTCATTTTCTTACTTTCCTTGACTTGAAGTGTGGGAAAATCTCATTATCTCTGAATTTTTCTTCTTTTTCTTCTTTTCTTTTTCCAATACATTATTTTTTAGGATCTTTTATGGTCTTGAATTTTCCTATTAGCTGATTTACGTAGTCTGTTCTTGTAAGACTCAATAATTTTACCTGATTAACTTGTAATTCTTTACCTGTTTTAAAAAATGCTCCTGAATTTTTTTTATTGTGATGCATTTTAATGGGTCTGTTGCGCCCTTTTTTTATTTATTTATTTAATTTTATTAAAGTGCTAGATGAAAGGAAGTTACAGTATTTTTCACTATCTTTTTTACCATAGGACTGTGAATTTAAACGATTTCAAAAGTTGCACAAATTTTGAGCGATTTCAAAAGGTTCGCGTTTGGCGGGAAACTGGTAACTGTGTAACAGTATAGGACATCCTGTTTCCAAAAAAAATCCATTCGCATTTCGCGTGCCATTAAAACCCTTGAAAAGTTTTGGGTTTTAAGGAAATCATTCCATTTTCGGTTCGCGCTATTAATCGATATTCTGGTAATGTGGACTAATAAGTAATCAAACTATAGTTGGTAATACTAGCGTGGACAAATATTATTGCTCAATCCGCTGGTTCGCGCCATCACTAGCATTTTCAAATTTGTTTCGCAGTGACTCTCAACCTATCGTTTCCATTTCTCTATTAGGGAGGAAGTACAAGGAGTTTTATTTGTTTCTATCGGTTTTCTCTTGACATTTCACTGTAGAATCAATCATTTCTGCTTTTCAATAGTGCGCAACAGATTCACTATCTCAGTTCAGGCAGCAGGCTGATTATGAACGATCGTATCGTAATGCTATAGAGTCAATGATCGAGTGCGTGTTATCTTATGAGTGGTGCCATTCCGAAAGGTTTCATTCCAACAGAAACCCTCCCATCTCTACGGAAATTCTCCGATAGCTCAGGGGTGCAAAATATGCCCGATCTGACGACCGCGTGGTCGCGTGAAAATGTGGACGCCCGCGTGAAAATGTGGACGGCCCCCCAAAATGTGGAAGCGTAGTATGAAAAATCTGATAGGTACACTGCACTGCAGAGGACTTTGGCATCGTATTCTAGGCTTTTCACGCCATGCGCTAGCGTATCCTACGCGCGGCGCAGCGCATAACATCGCGCTCTCAGACTGATTTCGTGAAAAGTACGTCCGTGAAACATTCGCGTGCGTTATTGGTACCGTTTTGCAGCCACGATTATATGCCGCGATTTTCGGGAAAACTCGTTATTTGAATAGAGCAAAATCAATTCTATGGAAACCTGTTTTGGGGAAATCGATTTTGTTGAAACCCATTTAGTAAAAAATCGATTTCCACAAAAAACGGTTTCCACAAAATCAATTTTCAGAAAAACAGCAAAAATCGATATCCACAAAAAATGCAAAAATCGGTTTCCACAAAGACACGATATTCGGTTTCCACAAAATCGAATTTGTGGAAAAGTGAAATTCGATTTCCAAAGAAAACACAAACATTGGTTTTCACGAAATCATTTCCCCCAAAAAACACAAGTCGGTTTCCACATAAAATATTGCAAAAATATATGTTTCCACCAAAAGACACAATATTCGGTTTGCACAAAATCGATTTTGTAGAAATTTAGCGAACGAAAATTGAATTTGAGGAAATCTGTATACTTTGCGGAAATCGATTTCTACAAAAATTAACAAAAATCGATTTCCACAAAAATCGATTTCTACCATATAAGCTGTCTACAAAAGTCAAAACAAGTTTCCACAAAACAGATTTCCAATAAATAAGTTTGGCTTTCTGCATAAGTTGTTTTTTTTTTAAAATAACTGGTAAATCCTCCTTAAATCCAGAGAGCTGCCAATATACTGCATTAAATAGAAACTAGAGTTAACGCTTTGTTTCTTAAAAGTTTTCTAAAATAGGAGCAAGCGCGTTGATTTTTTCTAAAAAATGAAGCAAGCGCGCTGTTTTGAGCCAAAGAAAAGTTGGTTTTTCTGAAATAATAAGTCAGCGCGTTATTTTTGTTGAATATTTAGTGAGCGCGTTAATTTTTCTGAAAATTGAGTGAGCGCGTTGTTTTGAGCCAAAATTTTTTCCAGCGGGTTAAAATAAGCAAAAAAAAAAAAAAATAAAGGTCAGCAGATTTTGTGGACAGCAAGCAAATTGTGGACAGGTCCAGCTTGGTGGTCTTGTGAAAATGTGGACGCCTGGGCACATTTTGCACCCCTGCGATAGCTCAGGAGTCATCGGAAAATTTTGGTAGAGATAGCAGGGTTTCTATTGGAATGAAACCTTTCGGAATGGCACCACTCATAACTCATAAGATAACACGCTTTCGATCATCGACTCGATAGCATTACGATATGATCGTTCATAATCAGCCTCCTGGCTACATTTTATTTACTCTTATGCTACTTTACCTTGAAATTTTGACTGTTCTTGTATTGTTATGTATATTTATTGTCTTCGTAAATAATCATAACCTGTCCAAAGTGAAGGAAGCAACTCCAACCAGCAATTTTGCCCTCGTGTTTTTGATTCAATTGAGATTTGGTATCGATAACCAGTTGACTTGAAAATGTCGTAACTTTTGAGGACTAGGTAGAAATGTGCTCAGTTAGCTGAATACTTTAGTTCAAATGAAATTGTTTGTTCTTCCGAATGGCATTTTTCAGGTGTTATTCATCGTGAAACGACCTTGTAATCTTTGTTCCGTCCTCCAACTCAGTCGGGTAAAGAAACCACAGTTTACGCTTACATAGGTAACGTTCTAGAATTCAACCATTTACTGCATCTGTGTAAAAAAGATTACATGATCCTGTGGTGTAGTATATCTATGTATATTGAAAAGTTCTGCTATTTATAATCTTTTCTGCACCGAGACAATGAAGGGATGAATTCTAGAACGCTACCATTCAGTTGCAAAACTTAATACGAAAATGGCAATGTTGGCAATCTTCGAGACCGGAAGATTACAACTCAAATTAAAGTTTAATTTGATCAAAGAAACTTCTAATTAAAGCTTCTGAAAGAAATAGAAACTTACTTATCTGTGATATCTGATTTTGAAATTGCTATGAACTGCTTACAATGATTAAAATCGAGTGAGTTGTAATCTTCTGGTCACTTGAATCACAGCCATTGCCACTCACCATTTCTTATAACTTTGAGTCTCGCCACGCTATGTATATGTTACATCCTGATCGCGCAATTGCCCATTCTGCAGATCAGGCAAAATTGATTGCCCTGTTTGCGGAATGAAGTATTTTGGTACCTAGTATATACATCAAAAAATCTTATTTTATAGAAGAGAAAAAAGGTAGCCTTTTTGTAATCATAATTAATGAGCCATATTCTTACCCTAGAGCATTTATTTTATTCTTCTGAAACGATTTAAGTACTTTTCCTTGGATAGTTCAGTCATTAATTATTTTTATTTTTAAATCCAAAATGGAGGTTTTTTATTTAAAAGCTATTGGAATAACTCCCTTCATTACTTCAAAAACTTAAAATTGCTTTTTCTGCAGAACGAAATGTTTTTATGAAGGCTAATTTTATGAAGAAGTTTCATTCCGCGTACAGGACAGTCAGTTTTGCCCATTCCGCCGAATGGGCAACTTCACAATCGGAACGTAATATATACGTAAACTGTGAAAAAAACCAACTTAATGTGTCTATCGACTGCAATGCTATTTGTGCCTCTAAAACATCAGAAAACCAACTGTGGATTCATGTGTGAGGGCTGATTTATGCTGGCTTGGGGCATAAAAAAAATTTGCTTACATGCCACTTAAAAATTGTGAGTTTAAAACCTTAGGGTTTCTTAAGTTTAAAATCGAACCTTCGCTAGCCCTGGTTATAAACCTCTTCGAGATAAAGAGGAACCTAAGCACCGATTATCTTTTTGATGAATTTTGTGTTCAATTATGCTTACCAGCCCACCTTTATTTCATTATTTCAGTTTGTAATTATGTGTTCATATATTCCACATACTTCTCTTATCATTCTAAGAGTTTCAAAATGATAGATTAACACAATCGGAACAGAAACACTCATCATAACTTTTTAAGTCACTAAAAACATCTTCAAGGGGTGTCCCTAAAGTACTGCACACTTTTGTCTGGGGGATGAATGAAAGCAGTTATCAAAAAACGGTTTATGAGGTGCAATTGTCCTAGTAATTAGTAATTACCTACAAATCAATACAAAATTCAGCGCTGTAAGTTAAATATTCACTGAGTTACAGCGTTTTGAAAATGACATGTCAAGCTGACCCCTTCAGGATTTTTAGCATGTTTTTCAAGATAGAAAAAAAAGAGAGTTAATGAATTAAAAGTTCTCAAGAGAAAGAAGGGAAGGAGAGAAGAGAAAAAATTGGCAGCCTATAACACAGTGTCAAAGGGCGGCAAAATGCAAGAATCATATCTTTGTCAGTCTTGGTAAGATTCTGCAAAATTTGTTTGAACAAATAAAACCACTTGATTTCTTAACTCTCTTTTTTTTTTTTTTTTTTTTTTTGTCTTGAAAAACATGCTTAAAATCCTGGAGGGGTCAGCTCGACATGTCATTTTCGAAACGCTGTAACTCAGTAAACATTTAACTTGCAGAGCTGAATTTAGTCTTGATTTGTAGGTAATTACTAGGACAATCGCCCCTCATAAACCCTTTTTTTGATAAATGCTTTTGATCGTCCCCCAGACGAAAGTGTGCAGTACTTTTGGGACACCTTTTGTAGTTTTTGGTTTTAAAACAATTAGCCACTATTAGCTATGATATTTATCTACCATTAATATGGTATGAAATGATGTTAAATATAATGTTCACATTACCTATCAGTTAAATATAATGTTCAAATTACCTATCAAATATAATTGACAAATATTATACAAATAATCAAGCATATCATAGTCACCAAGTGACCGAATCATAACCGGTCACTTAATGAAAGTTGCTTTATCTGATTGGGTTACTCAATAATCTCTTGTCATTATCTCAAATAGTACTTTTTGAATTTAATTCTATCTTAGTCTTCTTTTTGTTAAGACGTTGAATTAAATAGATTGATTTTTTGTTAAAAAATGATTATTTTTTTTCTCTTTTCTTATACTTAGAAAGACTACCTATTTGGAGGTTTGAATGGGTATGAAGCAGCCTCGCAGAAGTCTGTTGTTCGCGGTGAAAGACCCGCACAAGAGCTAAGACTGCATCTGGGGCGACAGACAGATTCTATCTATCTGTCTATCTTGCCTTATCTTTCAAAGGACTATCTGAACAAAGAAAGACCTTAAGATGATTCCAGGGTTGATTAGTTCAAACCAAAGACACCATGTTGGGCTGCTCGAAAAGTCATCACTTTTTGGCTTTGACAAATTTATGATAAAAGCACAAATTTGAAGAACATCAGCACCTGCAAGCATACTTCAGGAAGATTCCCTGAAAGTTTCAAGCTGAAAAAGTATAAAATAAAGCCGGAAAAAGTAAAATACAAAAATTCCCATAAGCCTCAATGAGTGCGAGTGAGGCAGATAGACGTATTATCACTCGCACTCACTCTCACTCACTAAGCTTGGGGCGAAATGAATTTTATAATTTACGGCTTTAGTTCTAATCCAATTTCGCTCGTTTTGGGCTGAAAAAATCCATAAAAAATGTTTGCAGGTGCTGGCATTCTTGGATTTTGTATTTTTTGTTTGTTTTCAATTTAAAATGACGAAAATAAAACTTTTTCCAAAAACAACTAGGGGCGGCCCAATCCATTGGATTGAATTCTAGAAAAGTATCGCCTGGAACCACCTTAAACTTCGCTCAGCAGTACAGAAATGAGGGAATTGAAAAGAAACCATTCTAAACAAAGACATTCCTTTGACTTGTACTTTAGCCCTTGAGGCATTATATGAATTAATTTGAAAATAAATAAATAAATAAAAATAAATAAAATAAAAAAAAAAGGGGGAGGAAAAAGTACAACTTGATAATTCAATGATTACTTTAATTAACATCAAAACTAGGTACACATTTCATGAGTAAAAAATTACCTCGTAAACTTGAGAAGAGAAAAATATTTAAATTCTTTGTTTGAAACAAAATCACAAGAGTAAAATAGGACAAGGGCTTTTGAAGAGAAATAAGCATTTCCAAAAAAAAAAATAAAACTTAAATCTTTGGTAACTTTGGCGCGATTACCAGAGGATTGACTTTTTTGATCATTTTTCGGCCTTCTATTTTATAGTCAAAAGAGCAGGTGTGAGCTTCAGAGTACCTGAACAAGAGAGATAAATAATGCATGAGAAAAAAACAGAAGATACTTTTCACGATAAAGATGGTTTCTGGTGGATGTAATGGTCGATTGATATAAATACAAGGGTTCTCCTGATTCCGCTCTTTGGGACGAGACGAGACAAGATAGTGTGAATTGATCAATCCCATTGGTTTGAACAGCGTCACAGGACTGATTAAAAGTCTTTCGAGTCATTCATTTCAGAAAAATACAAGACTCAAACACACAACTCCCACTCGATAAACAACTTTAAATCTGTCACGTGGTACTGTTTAAATCAATGGGATTGATTGATTAACGCCATCTCGTCCAAAAGAGGTAGAATCAGCCCACAGAAAGTACTAAACAAGCTTTCTTTTTTTTTTTCGAAACAAAAAAATTGATTGACCAAGCATATTTGCAGATCAAAATTTAAATTTATTGAAAAATTGGTAGAGCCTCCCAACGATTTGTAAAACTGTGTCCCGGAATTTTGAATAAAGCCTTCCTGAGGGGCAAATTTTGTTAAAAATTGTTGCTGAGTTCCACCACCAAATTTTACTACATTAAGTGTGCCGAATCCGTACATTTTTCTGAAAAGTACTAGCTTTTTAGAGGGTTTTTGACTCGTAATTTTGTAAATTCCGACTTTTAGAACGGGCGTTTTGATTGTTTGAGCATGGGTTGAAATCGAACTTTGACCTCCACTAATTCATAAATGAAAAACAATATTGACCAGCAAATTGCGTCAAAATGCTTGATTTTGTGTACCCTTTCATATGATGTATCACAAGATAGAGGTTGTTATTGGAAAGTTCTGAGTTGAGGGGCAAAATCTTTCCTTAGAGAGGTATCCCCGGAAATTTTGGATACGCCAAAAAGTAGTTCCCATTAAATTATAACATTTCTTGAGTTTCGTTTTTTTATCTTCAACCATTCAAAAGTTAAGAGGGAGGGGGACGAACTTTCGTTACACCCTGTATAATTTCTCGATCAAATCCCCCACAAAGCTAATTGCAGTCTTAACTTATATCGTCGACCATCTAACGTAAAGGCATAAATCGAATCCAATGCTTCAAAATTTCCAATTTCATTTTTTTTTTTTTTTTCACCTTGCAATGGATCATTACTTTCATTTGAATTTTTCTGAGATTCTTTGACTCATGAAGAATGAAGAGAAAAATATTCACCTTTATTCGCACATATATTTTCCTCAGAAAAATTAAAGCGTGAGAGATAATCTTGAAACATTGGATTCGACTTATGCCTGCACGTCAGATGGCCAACATTACGCTTCCTTCTATGTCAAAAAAAAGTACTGTGTTCACTTTCCTTAAAGACAAATGGAACCAGGAGAAATGGAAAGCGAGTCCTGTTTCCACAGGTATGGTGTGCTCATTAAGGCTAAGACTGGAAAAACATTAGATTAAAGAAATCTAAAGAAAGAGAGTTACCTGTGAGAAGAGCACAGCAAAAGTCCACAACGGCATTCGTACATATTTGAGATGGTCAGCTTTTTTCTACATTCAGAGCATCGATTCTTGATTTTTTTCTTCGGTTGAATAACTTCCTGGGTCAATGTCAGTGGTTCGATTTCACCTCCGTTTTCGTTTGATGAAAAAGCTCCAACATCCAAGAACTCAGCTCGAGGAGTTAACAGATGTTTTTTAGTTGGTATGCAGTCTTCGACCTCATTGCTTCGAGAATTGAACAAATCCGACTTTTGACGATTAGTCAGAGTTCTACTTGTAGGATAGACTTGCTCTTTTTTTTCAGCAAGCGTTTCTTTACTAGTTTCAGAATTAGGAAAATCCAGCATTTTTCTATCTGATCTACAAGGGACGGAACATTTTAATTTCGACTTGAACTTGGAGCCTCCATTCCTGATTGATCTTTCTGGAAAACTGATCAAAGAAACAAGCTTAAGAGTACAATGAAGTAAAATGAACACATACATCATTATGAAGTCATGGTTTCCAATCAGCAGGTCTACAGTAAAATTGGACTACGGGTAAAATGCCTACTTTTTTTGATCTTCTGACAAAATGTCTACAAGAGTAAGTTTACAAAAAAAAAAAAAAAAAAAAAAAAAAAAAAAAGTCAACCTTGAAAAATCACCTCATTCTAAAAACGTCTGCATAATTTATGTGCACAAAATAAATGTCCCCACTATATTAATGCCTCTTTTCAAAATAAGTCCAAAAAATAAATTCATTTTGTACTGATCAAACAATTGCATTTTCAAATCTTTACATTCAGGCAGACTTGCATAGATTGAACCTATTTAACTTGAAAAACCATATTTTTTCACCTCTCTAAATTGAAGTCCTCGATAATTTGAAACCCGGTTAAACAATTTTCACCTTCCGTTCAGATTCACATTAGCAAAGTTCCACTGTATACAAGAAGCCATGCACATCTTGAGGCAAAGATTAATCTTCTATCACCAGCTAAAACTGGGAGAAAGATTGGATGATAAACAGAGCTCAGCTTAGCCAGCCGAAGGGCGTATGAGAAAATTTATGCTTCTGAGCAAAACGCGTTTTTGAAGTTTCTTAGTGGATGCATTAAAATAGGAAATAATCAAAACGAAGATTTAGTTTTATCTATTTTTTGGTTTAAAGTATTGTAAAACCACTTTGAAAGCTTTCAGCGGCTGGCAGCAGTCAACCTGATCAAAAGAATATGAGCATCTACTCAAGATCAATTCCATTTGAAATACATCAGAAATATTTTTTTGAAGAGTGAAAGATTTTTCCCTTAAATTGACCTGTAACAAAAAGTTTTTTTTTTTTTCAATTAGGGGTAGACTTACGCATCGGTTTCCTCAATGATCAGACTTTTCTTACTTTCACCATCCAAGAAATGGGCAAGGCTTGGATCATCGACTGAAGAAAAATCGTTAATTCTTTCATTATAAGAGGGTGTTTTATCACAGGCGGGTTTTACGTCAGTCACAACAGAAGCTGTAAGGAAAAAAAAGAAAATATTGGATTTCAATTTGAGGAGATAGCATGAATTAAGGTGATTCTTCAGCGTTTAGTGCCCATTTCTGCCACCAGAGCACTACCGCTCGATTAATATCAAATTACAGGCTGAAAGTAATTTATATTTGGGAAAACAGAATATCAGTTACTAGTTAATCATCTGAAGAACGTCTGTGTAAAATATCTCATCAATAACTTCAAAAATAAGGCTGAAAATATCAAAAAACAGAATATTACATTTCGATGTAAGAATTGATTGGCAATATTCCATTTTTTGGTACAATCAGCCTTATTTTTGAAGTTACTGACGAGATATTCTGCAGAGGAATTCTTCAGATGATTATCCTGTAACTGACACTCCGTTTTCTTAAATATAAATTACTTTCAGCCTGTAATTTGAAATTAATTGAACAGTAGTGCTCTGGTGGCAGAAATCAGCACTATACGCTGAAGAATCACCTTAATGGGGAGAAGAATGGGGAGAAGAATCACCTTAATGCACACTTTTGCTATAAGCGATTTAATAGTCGATTATGGCGTAAAAACCTCTAAAAATAACGATGGCACCACTAAAAACTTCCAAAATCCACTCCTAAACTCAATAAACGCAGTTATTTGCGGGAGCGTAATGGTGGCCGAAGGCACTAACAATGGGAGATTCCCATCTAACAATTCTGAAACTCCATCAAGATGTGACCAATTAGAGACTACTTTCATTTGACACCGGTGTCACTTGGTGTTGCGGTACCATTCATCGGATGTGGATCATCACTCTGATGACTAATTATTCTGTGAATCATCCTTGTCAGCATAGAAAGAGTGACGAAATTAAGATAGGAATCTCCCATTGTTAGTGCCTTCGGCCACCATTACGCTCGTGCAAATAACTGCGTTTATTGAGTTTAGGAGTGGATTTTGGAAGTTTTTAGTGCCGCCATCGTTATTTTTTGAGGTTTTTACGCCATAATCGACTATTAAATCGCTCATAGCAAAAGTGTGCAATAGCCCCATTATTGGTCATATAATTACAAGATGCAAGAATACATAAAGGTGATTTGCGGCCCTTGGGCAATTTTTTTTTTCAAAATCTGCAAGCTCATCAGGGACTTCATAGTTAACTAGATGGATAAAACTATACAAAACGATGCGTGCAAAACAACGGTACGGTACGGTACAGTACGGAACATGGCGTCATTGAGAATACAAGGGTCTTATGGAAAACTCTGGCTCCAGGTACCTCAATTATTGATTCCGCCGGTGGAACAGGGTGAAAAAAATTGGATCCTGAAAATTTGAGTTGAATTGGCAAAAAATTCACTACGGCCTGCTGTGCGATTTATCTCAAAATAAAATTAAGTAATTATCATAATTTCAATATTGCCTCTAACCTTCAGAATAAGATGTATCACAAATAGGTACAGCGGTTGGTCCTATGTTAGGTAATAAAATTAAGTAATTATCGTAATTTCAATACTGCCTCTAACCTTCAGAATAAGATGTATCACAAATAGGTACAGCGGTTGGTCCAATGTTAGGTAGAACAGGAACTTGTGAAAATTCAACCTTCATTCTTTGATGGGTTTCTTCTTTATCAATTAAGCTTGCAGATAAAGGTGGAAGTTTTTTTTTTGCTGGAAGCACGTTTTCACCTAAGGTCTGATTCGTGGAGGATGATTCGTTTTCATGGGGAGCTACTTCTTTCTGTTAAAATTTAACAGAAAATATCAAAACAAAAGAAAACCACTGGGAATAAACAGATCTTAGCCTCCATAATTTTTATTTAAAACATCAAATAAAAAAAATGGCCGTGTTGCTTGACATTTTAGCATCTTATTTGATTGAAGAGAAACTTTCTTTTACTGATATTGAAGATTCAGTGTGAAGGTTACATCAACAAGCTGAATCTATAGGAAGGCCTTAAAATGAACAAAGCCTGACATCCGTTTGGAGATAGTTAACTTTTAGTTACTTTAGTGGTGGTTAGAGCTCATTTCACGAAAGAAGGCCGATGACAGATCATGTGGCTTGCTGCGCAAAGACGTGTTTGCGTTCTTACATATGCACAAAAAAGAAAACTCGTCTCTGCGCATTAAACAAACCCATCTGTCATCGGCCAACTTTCTTGAAACGACCTCTAACATAACAACAGCCAAGTTTTACAATTCTTGACTAATAGCGTCACTCACAGACAATTTTAACAACTGGGTCAAAGATGTTGTAAATTATTGGCACCTGGTAATTTTTTCAAAGAAAAATTGAAGCCGTCAACGCGAAAAAGGCCTATAAAACAACCGGTGTGCTCTTCAGCTAAAAACCCTCATTTGTTCACAATTTCGCAATTCTTGGGAAGAGGATACCCATTGTTTTAAGAGCCATTTTTCCGGATATGGCTTCCACTGTAGAGGCAGTAAAAGTAGTAAAGTCCAGCCGGCTAAACGCAGAGGTTCGTTTTGCTGATATTTCACAGCGAACGACTGGACTGGTTAAAAAAAAAGGGAGGAAAGACAATTAAAGTATTCTCAAAACACAGGATAGGAAAGAGGAGAGATACAGAGACCTACCAAATAAAAATTCAAATTTAAAAAATTCGTCAGTTGAGACAAGCGGACAAGGGCATAAATTGAACAGGCTCATGCAAAAATGTCCGTTGTCCATTTTTGTTATAATTGACTTTGTGAGCTTACACCACTCTTAAAAAGATGCTCCACCTGTGTAAATACTGATAAGACTTGTTCTGCGGCTTTTCGCTCCTATTTTTTTTCTCTTGCCAGTTTTCATTAATTTTTCATTTTTTAATTTGCTATTTTTTTTATTTGTGAAAATTTGTGATCTCAATAAAAAATTTTTGGACAACGGACGTTTTCGTAAGAACCGGTTCAATTAATCCTGCAATCCAATCAGAGACTGTTTGAATTAATAAGGGGAAACCTTTGAACTTTGTGTTAAGTGATCATTTGAAGAGTTATTTTATACATACCTTCCTCAAATTTTTCTGCTCTAGTAATTTGGCCTTGATGAGTTTTACTTTCTGAACTATTTTTGGGTCTTCATGACATTTCATGGTCCTTTGACTTTTAGGATAGGACTGCTTATAAGAGCTACCTCTGCACAAAAGGATAAGGAAAATTATAAATTAAGAGAGGGGTGGAGAAAATTTTGGATGTAACCTGCAGCACAAAATTTTACTTTATACAACGAATTTAAATAACAGTAGTAGTTGTAGTAAAACAGACTACAAAAAGATTTAGAATAAAAGTAAATTTGCTGTGACTTTGAGAGAACTTCTTACTGGCTTTGCTTCAAGTAAAAATCGTGTAAAAACATACATGAATTTGCTATTAACTTCTACTAACTCAGTGCATGGAAAAGGATCACGTGAACGAACCGGTAACAGACACCCTGAAGGGAACTTTCAGAGGATTTGCTCCATAAGTTTCGATAAACTCAAGCGGATTTTGAATATTTTGGGCTTAGATGAAAGTTCAGACACCAAGCTTTCATTTGAATCATCACATTATACTTTCAATCAACACACGAGGGGAGTTTGGAAAGTAAAGATACACGGCCTCCGTATAAAATATGGTGACGGGTATCACCCAACCAACAATGGAATCTTATCTGGTATACCCTAGAGATGAGCTGTGCACAGTCAGAGGTCTATTGGATCATTACTCTTTGAGAAATCAGCATTTTAGTGCATCAGCAAAGTAAAAAATGTAAAAAGGATGTCGAGTAACATTATAAACGAGTCAAAAGTATTTAAAAAGATGAGAAAAAACTTGACGAAAAGACTCGTTTTGCTTTCAGAGAAAAGTGATGGATAAAATCGTGGACTTCTTCAATCAGCGACCAAAATTTTACCTGGAAGATGAGGCAGAGAGTGGATTCGCAAGCAGAGATGAATCTAATTTCTCCAACATTTTAAACATTTTTATTTTGGTGCCATCTCGAAAGACCATTATCGATAGTCTCGTTCCAGGTTGGAGATTTCCAAATTCTTTCCTGAAAAATGAGAAAAGTAAAAAATTGATCCCTGAGAGATACATGAGGGGGGGACTTCAGACTCAGATTACACACTTCACTTAGCTATAAATAACCAAAAGCAGACATCAAACTCTGAAAACTAATATTGCTGCGATGTACACAATGGAGTTATTCAATGAATGTAAATATGTTAAATGGGGCAGTTGAAAAAGTCTGAATCTGGGTGTTTTCTTAGTAAGTAAATGAAAGTACTCCGTGAGCTGAAAACGAAGATGTCTTTGGTTTATAACCAGATATCTCAGTTCCGAAAATGTAATTTTGGCCCAAAATACATTGTTTCAAATCAGAATTTTTCATTGCGACATTGCAACACACAATTTTTTGAAACTTTACCCTAATATATTGTTTCAAATTAGAATTTCTCTTTGTGACGTCGCAACACACAATTTTTTGCAACTTCACCCAAGTGTGTATCCAAAACATGGACACCTAGGAACAAAACAAAGGCACTTTTTTTCTCAAATCATCAAGTACTTTCATTTTCTTTAAAGAAACAAAAAATTTCAGACCTAACTACCTCATTGTAATTGTTGAAGTGCACAACCTGCATTTTAGATTTATCGTTCTGGGTCAACCTGACTCTGCTATCCCCTTGACCAATTAGAGCGTGTCAGCCTATTATTCATTATTAGTGTGATGGGCCACCCACGCACTCGCGCTCGTCTCGTTTTAATGTAACGTAATAAGTTCCGATTCGTTCGTCCTCGTGTTCGCGTGCCGGTTTGTCGTTTTTCGCCTTTGTTCGAAAGTCCGAAATGATGGTTTCGCTTCATCACGATCGCAAATTCGCGATGAAAAATCTGCCTCGTGTGTGACTCGCTATTGAAATGCCGCTAGATCTGTTTTTTCCTGTTTTTCTGCCTCACTAAGTAACACCCCGTGAAATTATCTTTTTGCTTCTGATACTACAGTCAAGATGTCTTCTCACATGTTACCGACGTTCGAAAAATTAAAAGGTTCGGAAAATTTCAGCCTTTGGAAATTTCAGATGAGTAAATTCCTTGATTTTGATGACTTATGGGATGTTACAGACCCCAGTATAGAAGCAAATGCAACAATCTCTGCCGATGCCACCACTAAGTTGAAGCAAAGAAAGGCGCTAGCAAAAATCAGTTTAATGGTGGAATCTAGCTGCATCGTCCACATTAAAGATGCCGATACACCGTTCAAAGCCTGGAAAAGTCTCAAGGATGCATTCGAAAGTTCTGGACTTCAACGTAGACTTCGATTACTAAGAAATCTTTTTTCAATTAGGTTGGAAACTTTCAGCGACATCCAAAGTTATGTTAACGAAGTGCTAACTCTCACGCAGCAGATTGGCGAAATAAGTACTCCGATTGAAGACGAGTTCATAGGTGTTATTATGCTAAATGGTCTAACCTCACAGTATGATCCCATGGTTTTGGCTCTCGAAAATTCCAACGCCAAAATCACGTCTGGACTTATCAAATCTAAACTTCTCGATCAAGCCTCCAAGATATCGGAAGACAATGAAGCTCAAGCCTTTTACAGTCGTAAGCATAGTTATCGTCCCAAGTGTTTCAACTGCGGAATTCCTGGTCACTCAGCGAATACTTGCCGAAAACCACCCAACAGCAACGACTCCGGAAAATCAAGAACATCTAACAGCTCATCGCACAATGGTAAAACGAATTCCTACGAGTCATCTAATAGGAAATTCAAGAAAAAAGGTAACAAAACTACATTTTTTTCTGCATTAGCCTCTTTCCAGTATACTTCTAATGATTGGTTCCTCGATTCTGGCGCTAGTAGTCACCATATGACTAATAACAAAAACTTACTCTTTGACTTCAAACAAACTATGTCTAAAGAACAAGTCAGAACTGCCAACAACCAAATCATAAGTGCTGAAGGTCAAGGTAATTGTCAACTAATTTTAGAAGATGATGACGATCCAATCACCGTTGAGGATGTGCTTTATTTTCCAGACTTGTCCGTTAATTTATTGTCAGTGAGCAGATTAGCAGAGAAAAACCTTTCTGTTACATTCAATAGTGAAGGAGCTGAAATCTATGACTCCAATAATGATATCGTTGCTACCGCTTCATTAGTAAATGGAATTTACAGACTGGACGTTGCCAAAACTACGCAACCGAAACCAATTTCACGTAATGTTGTAAATGTTGTCAATGTAAACCAAACTAATGACGAATCAACTGTTTCAGTAAATGTAACGCAAGATAGTCAATCTTTATGGCATCGTCGTTTAGGTCACCTGAATATTCGATCAATGAATTTGCTTCGCAACAAAATTGCGACTGGCATAAATTATGACAGTGAAGAAATCAGCAAACTTTGTGAACCATGTGTGTTAGGCAAACAAACTGCCCTTCCTTTTAGTAAATCTAAATCTAGAGCAAAACAAGCCTTGCAGATAATTCATTCAGACCTATGCGGCCCAATGCAAGTTCCATCCAATAACGGAGCAAAATATATCATCACTTTCACCGATGATTTCACCCGAAAAACTTGGGTTTATTTCCTCAAGGCTAAAAGCGAAGCTTTCACTAAATTTTTATCATTCAAAAATCTCACTGAAAATGAGAAAGATACTCGTATAAAATGCTTTCGTACCGATAATGGCAAAGAGTATGACAATCATCAATTTAACGATTTTTTGCAAGCGCAAGGCATTCAACACTAAACTAGTGTCGAGTATAAGCCGCAACAAAACGGAATAGCTGAACGTGTTAACAGAACAATCCTCGAAAAAGCGCGTTGCATGTTATTTGAAGCAAATCTACCTTTATCTTATTGGGCCGAAGCAGTGAACCACGCAACGTACCTCAAGAATCGCTCACCGAGCAGAGCCATTCCTGGTCACACACCTGAGGAGCTCTGGTCGGGTAAACCGGTAGACTTACTAAACCTAAGAATTTTTGGGTGCAAAGCTTATGCTCATATTCCTAGTCAAAAACGTAAAAAATTAGACCCAAAAAGTAAAACCTTAATCTTTACAGGTTTCTGCGAGAATTCTAAAGCGTACAGACTAATCGATCCGCTGAAACCAAAGACTCTCATCAAATCAAGAGACGTCGTGTTCAATGAAAGTTCTTTTGTTTGTAAAAAGTCCCATCAACCTAATAACTTGTTGGATTTTTTCTATCTCTATCCTAATACAACTGAGAGTACCATTGAAGAAACACCTCCGGAAATCGTCGAGGAAACTTCGTCACCTCCACCAACATCAACTGATGAAGATACTGAAGAGTCCTCAACTAACGAACTTGTTTCAGAAGAACCTACCCCTTCGAACTCAGGAGAAGAAACACAAACGGACACCTCTGAACATGAAGAGTATTTATCCATCGAAGAAGATTCCAGTTCGGAAGAAACAGCCTTACCTCATGTCAACAACGAAGATATTGCCAAAGTCATTCCAGAACTATTTGGAAGACATTCAAGAAAGCGACATCCACCAAATTGGACAAATGATTATGTCATGTCTGTAAGTAATTGTGATCAAATTATTTCTCTTGACAATTCTAGTGTGCCTGAGACACTATCACAAGCACTAAATTGCCCAGATAATAAACTTTGGATTGAAGCGATGAATAAAGAGTTACATTCATTCGAAGTAAACAACGCTTGGAAATTAGTTGACAAACCTCAAAACAAAAAAGCTATAGATTGTAAATGGGTTTACAAACTTAAGCGCAACCCTGAAAACGGCCAAGAATTAAGAAAAGCTCGTTTAGTAGTAAAAGGTTGCGCTCAACAGCCTGGTATAGATTACAACGAAACGTTTGCCCCTGTCGTTAGGCACTCTAATATTAGATTGTTGTTTGCGCTGTCTGCTAATTTAAATCTAGACATCCACCACCTAGACGTAAATAATGCATTTTTACATGGAGTCTTAGAAGAAGAAATTTACGTTAAACCTCCTGCTAACTTAAATTTACCAAATAAAGTCTTCAAACTTAATAAAGCTGTCTATGGACTCAAACAAGGTTCCCGTTCATGGAACAAAGAAGTTCATTCTTTTTTAACAAATTTAGGATTTAGTCAATCTAAATTTGAACCTAGCATCTATTTTAAATCTATTGACAATAAACTTATAATCATTGCTGTTTATGTCGACGATTTTTTTGTGTTCAGTAACCATGCGCAAGAAATGAAAAATTTGAAAAAACAGCTTTTTACCCGATTTAGCATCAAAGATTTAGGGGAAGCATCCAATTGTCTAGGCATGGACATTTTACGTAATCGTAAAACCAATGAAATCAAATTGAGTCATAAGACTTATATTTTAAATCTTTTATCTAAATATGGTATGTCCGATTGTAAGCCGGTTAAAACACCTCTAACCGACACCAAGTTCGATGTGAATGCAGTATCAGATGAAGATCTCGTCAAACCTTATCAACAATTGATTGGAAGTCTTTTATATTTGTCTGTCACTTCTCGTCCCGACATCTCATTTGCTGTTACGTTTCTTAGCCAATTCAACCAAAGGCCAACGCCTCATCACTGGTCGTGTGCCAAACGTGTCCTGCGATACTTGAAAGGCTCGCAAGATTTAGCTTTAGTTTACAAAAAATCAAGTGACGACATCATTGGTTATTCCAACGCAGATTATGCTAATAACTCTCCTGATCGAAAGTCTTTTTCGGGAAATACCTTCATCTTCGCGAATGCTTCCGTATCATGGGAGTGCAGAAAACAAACAACAACAGCACAATCGAGCACGGAATCTGACTACATCGCCCTTTCAATGACTGCCAAAGAAGCTACCTATCTCGGCTATATTTTGGAGGAATTTACCAAGCGGAAAGGTCCGATCAAAATCTTTGACGACAACCAAAGCTCCATGAAGATCGCCCAAAATCCCGTCATGCACAACAGGACGAAACACATTGATGTCAGGTACCACTTTATACGTGAGCAATTGTCTGCAGGTAAAATTCTTCTAAAATTCTCCCCTGATGCTGAGATGGTAGCTGACATTTTCACGAAACCATTGCCCGCTCCGAAGCATAATTTTTGCGTTCAAGCTATGGGCCTCCATTAGTTCTTAGATATTTGTTAATCCCTTTTTCTAGTCGAAGCTAATTATAAATAAATGTTTTTACTTTATGGCACCGCTCAAGATTGCCTTTTTTTAAAAAAGTTCCTATGTATGTTATTGCTGACAGAATTGTTATTTTAATCAATTTTCCCAATTCATTTGTGACAAGATTGTCTGAGACGATTTTTAAATCTAATTAATTTTAAATTCAATTTCCAATTATCTTAAAAGTTCCTATGTATGTTATTGCTGACAGAATTGTTATTTTAACCAATTTTCCCAATTCATTTGTGACAAGATTGTCGGAGACAATTTTTAAATCTAATTAATTTTAAATTCAATTTCCAATTATCTTCAATTGTTTTTTAGATCGTTCCTTGACTCGAATTGTTTTTACATCAAGTTTTAATTTCAATTTGTTTGTTTCAATCCAATTCTTAACTTGATTATTTTTGAATGTTCATTATTCCAAATACAGTTTGAGGGGAAGTGTTGAAGTGCACAACCTGCATTTTAGATTTATCGTTCTGGGTCAACCTGACTCTGCTATCCCCTTGACCAATTAGAGCGTGTCAGCCTATTATTCATTATTAGTGTGATGGCCACTACCAAAAGTCAATCGTCTTCAATCATTGTTTCTTTATTAAATAAAAAAGTATGAAGTTAAACTCAAAAGTTTTAATGTCTTTCTCTTAGTCAATTTCAAACCGATCCAACCTCTTCAACAGTAATAAACAAAATTCACCAGACTTGGACTGTATCAGGAGTGCAAAATGTGTCCAATCTCACAACCGGGCGATTGCATGAAAAATATGGAAACATGAGGATTCTTCCTTTTTTATAATGCTTCATTAAAAAAGTTTTGTTTTTACGAAGATATTAAAAAAAAACTCAGATGGGTATATTATGGTATTTTGACATCATATTCCCGGCTTATTTGAAATTTTGTGCCATGCATAACAGCATAATAAGCTTGCAGCAGTTCAGGGCATCATTTAGAAAGAGCGAGTGCTTTAAAAAAGCAAAACAAAGGTCATCCTTTCCATTCGATTTTCGTGGAACGGAAAAAAAATTATGTGGAAGACCAGTTGCCAGTCTTGAGAAAATGTGGAAAGCAGGGCACATTTTGCACCCCTCGGGTAAATTACCGTGCACTGGTAGCCTAGGAGACGTTTCAAAGAACGATGACTTGCATACTACCAATAAAATGATTAAAATTCAAAATAAAACATGTTACGTGCTAACAGTCATTGCTCTAATGCATAATACAGCTTACAAATTCATAGATATTCTCAGAGGAGTTTGTCACTTACAGCAATTCTACCCATGTGTGGAGGGGCATATTTTCGTTTTCCGTACAGATTGTCGAGACAAACATCTATGCAAGTTAGGTAAATTCAATGTTTCTGCTCCTTGCCTTGACGGCAATTTGCGCGGAAGACGGAAATCTACTCCTCCACATGCAATAATCTGCAAACAAATATTTTCTGAAACGAACTTGAGCACTATATTTTGTCTTCTTACTTCATTTCAAACATTGTCCGATCACGTATAAGCAATGGTATGAAGAGTATTTTTATTAAGACAAAAGCATATTTTTATTTGGTATTCTAATCATTTAATTGGATGGAAAACAAAAGAAAAAAATTGCTCTAAGTACTTAAAACAAGTGTATAAAGAGTGCTTGATCATGCAAGCCGCGCACTTGTACGGCAGTATTTTGAAGCTTAGCTGCACCTGGTACTCTTCTCATTCGACTTCTTTGATTTGAAAATACCTTAAATTTCAGGGAAAGGAAAATAATCATTTAAAAAGGGCTCTTGCAAATTTTTGCTGTGGGCAAATAAGATACCACGGACCAAAAAATGTATTGTACCTATCGATTAATCGATTTGTGTCATCGACTAGACTTCAACGCGGCGCGGCATGAAATGGTGACGCAATACATTGTGGTAAGGTTATCCGTTTTAGCGAGTTGTTTTGTACGAATTGTCATTTCTTTGTGGAATTTGAAATAAACCCAAGTCCCACTCCGCGGAGGGGACCGGCTTCCTCTATGCGTGGCTGTGGTCCTTTTGCTGTGGGTTTTGGTGATGGTCCAATCTGATGCAAACACCAGCGATTCTCACAAAAATCACACTAAGGAAGTCTAAGATTCAGTAATAAACTCACATAACTGCTATAACACGGTAAACATTGTAATGGCGATTCAATGCAGGTATCATGGGAGATTCCTGTCTAATTTGTCACTTTCTCTACAGAAACGCACAGATATGACTCAAATTAGATGGGAATCTCCCATGATACCTGCGTCCATCCGCCACTAAGCCTGATTCTGAGACTTGATTTTTTAGTGCACTTGTCATTTTTACAGGTTTTTATACAAGAATCGACTCTTCAATCCCCTAGAGCAAAAGTTTGCAAGAGCCTTATTAAACATCAGAGCAGTGTGAAATTCTCTATTCCTCTCTTTTCTCCATTGAAACACATATGTTAGACAAAGATAGACAAGGGGATAAAAACCCCCTCTTTTTATCCTATTTCTTACTTACACATTCAAAGGGAGAATGAGAGGGATGGAAGAAATCCTGATTGTGCTACTGAATTAAAGCATCCACTTCAATAAAAACTAATGAATGAAAGATTTCTGGATCGACACTCAATTATTACTACATACCGATTTTGAATTATGAGGTCTTTCAAAAGTGAGCTACTCATTTCTGGAACAATTTTTCGAAGAGAGCTAACTGGTCCGCTGCGTAGAGCTACAACTAGCTGGATTTTTGCTTCCTGTCCAACTGAGAGTTCTCCTAGGGTGGCCTGGTCGTCCAATTCTCTTAAATTAAGTAGCAGCTGTTGTTGGCTTACTGGGATGCCTGAAATGGGAAATCCACAAATCCACAGGTGAGACCTATTCTTTTTGATAGAGGTTTAAAGGAGATTAGCTCAAGCATGGGTTGGATACCTTTACCCACTACAAGAAGAAAAAAAAAAAAAAAATCTGTCCTTTTACAAAGCAAGACATACAAACCAAGTTGCAGATTCCACATTTGATGGTTGATACAAGTGTAAAACGCCGAGAGGATTTCAAGGATCACTATTTTAAGATCCATATTAATCAAGATCAAATTTAATTAATTTAATTCAATCAGTATTAATCAAAAAATTTTATTGATCTGTAATAAGTTAATTTTAATATGTTATTGCATCTTTTTTATCATTACACTTTTAATATATAAACATTTTTTTTTTATTTTTTTATTAAATTTTTATACTATTTGCTTATAATTAATTTAAATTACAGTTAGCTACTTTGCATTGTTAGTATTAATGATTTTGGCTGTACCTCCCAACACAAGCTAGCGTAGTGGGAGGCATGAACTTTTTATGCTGTGCTCTGCATTGTTTTTGTAAAATTGTTCTTCTAGATAAATAAACTAAACTAAATAAAAATAAATAAATATAATAAAATGTGGCTTTCCAAAAGGCACTTTTAAAAAGCCAACCCCTCCCCCTGATTTTATTTTACTTTTGATCACCAAGTGATTTTTCTTTCTTTCAGAGAAATATACAATACATCTAATTTCTTTCATTTAATTCAACATGAAATTAAGAAGAGTTTAATAGCACGTTGAGTACCAAAATTTCTGAAACATAAAAAACTTTCAGGTTCTATTTGATATTTTCAAAGATATTTCAGGACATAAATTCCAAAACTCAAACATTTTTGAGTTGCGGAGCGAATCAAGCATCCAGCTCAGTACATTCTTCAAAAAACAAACTTCTTTGATAGAAAGAGGCAATTGTAAGAAGTAGGTTTAGAAGTAATATAGTGAGGCTTCATAATTTTTCCGGGGAGGTACGAAATAAGAGCGAGAAATCAGGGAATCACTTCGGCAATAAATGAAAAAGTGAATGAATAAATGGATGCATGATGGAGATAGGGGGGGTCTGACACAGTGTTGCCAGATAGAGGGTAAAAAGCTGTAACGTCCCCATTTAAATCAATGTAAAGCGTACGGCTTTTTCTCCCCAATCTGGCAACACTGGTCTGACAGAAAATCAATAGACAAGGCAAGGTCATTAATAAAACTTTCAATGTGTAGTTTCTCTCTAGTCATGACAATGAAATATACAGCCAAGATCAATAATTGATCAAAAAGGTCATGTTCTCTTAAAATTTAAACAAAAAATTTTAAGATAAACACCCAAGAAGCCGGCACCCCTTAAAGCACCAGTACCTGCCACCAATTTTTTACTATGTGAAAAGTATTGGTTTGGTGGCAATGCTGGTGTTTTCTGTGGTTTTTTTTTGAGACCTCAAGTGTGAAACATTCGAAAAAAATACGCAAAACATCAAAATTGCCTCTAAGCTAATACTTTTCGCATTGCGAAAACTATGCGCTGGATACTCGTGCAAATTTTAGGGGTGCCGGCTACTTCTTTTTTTTTTTTTTTTTTTTTTTTTTTTTTTATTATTTGTGCATATTTTTGGCTACTGAGGTGTTTACCGTACCTCAACACTTTAAAAGCTGCAGATAAGCACAAATATATGGACAGATTACTTTCAAGCGTTTCTTTCTTAAGATTACTTTTTGTTTTAGTCACGTCAACCTAATGACTTTGATAGGCAACTGGATAGGTCCCATAGTCGAATTTCCAGGTAATTCAAACTTTGACCGACTACCATTCGAATACATTAGCAGACAACGATTTCCAGTCTACATTAATATTCGTCTTTTTTTATGGGCTTTCAAACGAGTATGTGGTCGGGGGGTGTTGGATCAACCGCTTACGATTGGTGGCCCAGGCAAAAATAAGTCCCGCAGTCAAATTTCAAGATAATTCAAACTTTGACCTGCTACCATTCGAATACATTAGCAGACAACGATTTTCAGTCTACATCAATGTTCGTCTTTTTTTATGGGCTTTCAAACGAGTATGTGGTCGGGGGGTGTTGGATCAACCACTTGCAATTGAGGCGGCCCCTGCATTAACAGCCCAAGCGCGTATGTGCTGTTTTTGCGCCCAACAGCGCAATTGAAAATTATACTCAAGAAGTATCACCCCTGTGAATTTGGCGACGTGACGATGATTCTACGCGGAGATATCGGGTCGATGGGTGCAAAAACAGCACATACGAGTGCATGCACTATATGTATAACTGTGTGTAACTGTGTATTATTCCCATTCGAATGCATGAGAAACAATCGATTAGTAAAAGAGCCATGGTCTCCTCAAGAGTCGATTGTTTTTCATGCGTTCAAATGGGAAGAATTCATGGTTGCCAAATTGCTGGCTATGCCCATGCATTTTGAGAGGTCATTTTCCTTACATTTAATTGCGAGCCAAATATAGCTGATTTATTAAATAGTTTTTACTTTTTCGTTTCAGTTTGCGTTGTTACTTTACTTTAAGTTTTAATGTTACAGTAAATTATGGCAAAAAAAGTATTATTCTTTCATGTAACTGTCAAATCCTATTAAATTTGCGTTCATTTAATTGTTGGGTGCAAAAACCGCACATAACTCACTTTTTTAAATTGGCCGCAAATGAACTCAAACCATTTTTTTTTAAAATTTGTCCTTGGATTCTCTTCAAAAAGGGTTCAAAGCATAAAACCACAAAAAATTGTACTCATTTCCGAATCATGTCAACGCGTTATTAGCGTATGAAAACTTCAAATCCATTTTCTGGAAATCAGGTTTTTCCGTACGTGCTGTTTTTGCAGCCACCGCCTCAATTGGTGGCCCAGGCAAAAATAAGTCCCGCAGTCAAATTTCAAGAAAATTCAAACTTTGACCGGCTACCATTCGAATACATTAGCAGACAACAATTTCCAGTCTACAATAATATTAGTCTTTTTTTTATGGGCTTTCAAACGAGTATAGGTCCGTGGATGTTGGATCAACTGTTCACTTTTGGTGGCCTTGTGATGTAAGAATGGCTTCTGTCCAGTTTTTTAAGTTGATTACTAATAGGCAAAGCTTTCCCAGATTTTAATCTGATGGAGAGCATCACTAATCACTTGATGCTCATCAACCGTTCACCAATGCATTTGGACGAACTTTGGAAGCAGGCACTGCTATTTGTTTGAGTCGAGTACTCAAATGCTTGATTTCTAGTAATAATGTGCCACTAGGCATATTCCCAGCTGAGAAAATTCCTGGGAATAAAGCTGCAGACTAAAAAGCCATTCAGGTGTTATTTTTACTCTCTTTAGGGATTAGCTACGTCTGACAGTCTTTGAAAATAGAATATGACACCACTGTACCATTATATTAATGGCATCAACGCAGATGACCACTGGAGCCTGTTAGTTTGGCTAATGAAGAAGTCTCTGCACACGCAATTTTGAAGTTTTTTTATCATGACTTACCACCGCACAGTGTGGGACATGACCTAAATAGCTAGAAAAAAGTCTTTCCCTCCTTTTTCATAATTACAATCATGAGGAGGAGGGAAATCTGATGATTTGTAATTCCCTCGATAAAGTTTTGTACAGGGAGTACTGGCACAAGCTCAAAAGTCTCGTTTACGCGAGAGATCTGAACCTGAGTTGAGTCAACCCGGGCCCAACTCGGGTTAACGCAAACACCCATGTATTTGAACTCGAGTTCAAAGGATTCCTCTCTTCGTCTTCACTGTGTTTGTTTACATTATTGACCAAAAAAGCAGCGATGCTTGGTACGGTACGGACATGTGCGACCGCATAAGATGCCTGTTTAACCTCGCTCAAATTGGTGACATCGATGCTGCTTGAACCCGAGCTCTGAACTCAGAGGTGTTAGTGCGTAAAATCTCAACCCGAGTTCACCAACTCGACTCGGGTTTGAATCGGGGTCAAGTCGAACCCGAGTTCAGCGAAAACAGAAATGTTTACGCGAGCATCTCAACCTGGGTTCAGCTGAGCTCAGGTTCTGGAACCCGGGTTGAGATCTCTCGCATATACTAGGCTAATGAGTTCTGATTGGCTGATGATTTAACGTGGGCAGCTCCACCATTACAGTGGCGTAGCGTGCAATTTGCCAGCGTTGCATTTTTTCTATTTGAACCCATGTAAAAAGTTGAATTTGAGAATGTTCACCGAACACTCAATTGTTTGGTATTTTTAATACAGTTTTGAAAAGAGAAAGTTCAACATTCTCAGATTGCACGCTGCACCACTATCTCCACGATTCACCGCTAAGAAAAGAGTTGACTTTATATTTAGCCGATGATAATTTCCAGACTCGTTTAGAGCTCCAAGAGTGTCGCGCCGGTACTCCCTACATAGAGTTACCAACAAGGGACTCATCAGCAGCCACGACTTGTTCAATACCTGACAATAATCATTAAGAGACATACGGATGATGAAACTGGATAAGTACGGTCAATCGCAGAGAAGTACTACAAAAGCTATTCTTCAAATTTTTGGTCAAATATTAGGTGTCATCAAGCGCATTGAATCGGAAAGGGAGATATAATTAATAAGGTAGGCTAGCCTGACGGTAAAAAATACATCGTAATTAAAAGCATTGTGCAACAAATTCATACCTTTCAACTCTTCAATTTTTTCTTTGACAGACAAGACAGTATCCTCAGGGTTAACAGACAAGTCGAATACACAGCCTTGGAGGGGATCAATAAAAATTGAATATGATTGAGCATTGTTCAGTTTCTTGCAGTCAGTGTTTGAGACATTGTCACTCATTATATTATAGGATTGTAGAGCTTGAAAATACAACTTGATATCACATGGGGGCATAAGCAGAGAGAAGGGAAAAAGCAAAAAACTATGGTCGTTAACAGTGATAAAAACTTCACTTCCGGAGTTGAGCACAGAGCACAGGACACCTGCTGGTTGAATTAGATAAATCACAAAAATTAAACAAAACGAGAAAGAAAAAAAGACTGCGAACAAAATCAGATTAACAACGAATAAGGACGAGAAAATACACGATCGATGACTTTAAAAGCACACGAGTTGATGGACCGATACAGAAGATAGCACAGCACAACTGGAATCAATTCCGCGAGAAAGTCGTGCGAAAAAAATCAAGGAAATGGAAGTTCAAGTTCATTGATTGGAGCATTGGAGGCACGAAAGCTGTCAAAGCTCAAAGCTGCAGATCCGGTCGATCTTCAATTACTTATTTCCAATCACGACACACGAGGGGAAGGAACAAAGTTGAGACTCACGTCACGGATTGAGGCCTCTTGACTCATGGCGAAAACTTTTATGCAATCTAAAAAGCTCAGTGGCATCTGCGAACTTATCTCAATGAGGAAAACTTATCGGCTGACGGATGGTCCGACGTCCCTTCCTAATCCGTAAATTAGTTTTTCAATCAGCTAGCGGCAGCTGTAAAAGTTGAATTAAAATTTGATCAAGGATTACATCAATGCAACAAAGTTAATTCTTTTCGCCTCGGGCAAAAGTCCTTCGACCAAGACACTGCGACACAGCTGCTGCTGATTACTGATAACAATGTTGAATCCACGAATAACATCAGACAACACGTTACAGGAGGGCGGGATGAAATTTGTTTCCTCAGATAAGTTGGTTTATCAAGTTTATCACAGTTATAAAGGACACTGCGCTAGAATCGTTTTGATTGGCGGAGGTGTTGAATTTGCTGCGCAGAAGTTGCAAACCCGTTGACTGCGCATAAACATAGCATAGTGTCATTAGCCAACTCATCTGATGCGCGGAGATAACCGAGGGGAAAAAAAAGAAAAAAACGTTGTTGTGTTTACATTGTATTGTAACTCGTAAAGTTGCATGCAGCCAGAGGCCGCACATTACCGCAATTTATGTTTTTCCAGTCAGTACTTAATCTTATTAATATAAATTTCATAAAAATTTGTCCCAAGTTTTGTATTTGAGGTATTTATCATCTATTTCTACTTATATCTTCTCATTTCTAAAATTGCTTTAGCTCTGGTTATTTATCACTCTTGCCCTATTATCAGTCTGCACCAATTTTGCTGTTACATAATCCTTCTTTGGTACAAAATGCTGGAAACCCTGCTTTGTGTTTATTAATGCTGAGTTACAGACTGCTGTAAAGCATAAAATCCAATCCTACGCGTAGCTTTTAATTAAAGAAATTGTATTTAATTGCGTGTCTTTGGAAAATTTGTTTATTTACTTTCCGCTACCTTTGTTAAAGTATAGGATGCTGAGGGCCGTTGATGAACGATCATGTCCTAATCAATTCGAGACGATTGTGAGTGCGTGTCATTCTTACTTGTGACTTATCTTTCAAGTTTTCATTTCAAGAGAAACTCTTACATCTCTACGGAAATTTGTTGATGACTCCTCAGCTATCAAACGCATCAAGCTATCAAGTGATTATAGGATTGCTATTGGAATGCTTGCTCAGAAAATAAACACCATTCATTAAAATTACTTGCACTTGATAGCAATTCAATGCAAAGATGATGTGATCGTTCATGATCAGCCCCCTGTAGGCTGATCTTTGAAATCATTAGATAAGGCTGGTATTGGATAAATGAAAGGCTGATATTAGTCCCTTTAAAGTGTTTATCAAAAAGAAAAGCTTAATCAAGTATCCCTCCGCTACATTCATTAAGCTTTCGGCTTGTTGCTTATGGAATGGAGTGGAAGGATACTTGGTTCAAGAGCTCTTCTTTTTGATAATTACTTTAAAGGGACAAATAGCAGCCCTTCATTGATGGGTCATTCTACAGGAAAGTGGACATGATATGCAAAAATTGAAATTTAAAAATTAGTGCCTAGCAGTCTTGTTTTGCAAGATGCAAAATGCAACCAGAGACGAAAATATTATCTAAATCTAATAAGATCAAACGTGTTGATGTTACAGCAGGTTTGATGTGTATTTTCAATGACGAAATCACACGCGTCCCACCCGTTATAAAACCTAGCTGTCCCACCTGTTACGCTACTTTTTAATTTTTTTAGAGAAAAATAATTTAGTAAATGAAAAAAACTTTATGTAGGATCAAAGCTAATACCTCACCTTTAACATATATTTTTCCAAATTTTTATCTCTTCAAAACTCACAGAGTTTCAACTTTTTCTGAAGTGATTCAAAAACCTTGTCCATTTTCTGTCCCACCCGTTACACCCTTATTTTGCTCTTTTCTCAGCTTTGGATGGACTTTTTTTAAATTTTGAAAATCCTATCCCTATCTAGAAGTTAAGACCTTTCTGTTGGCGGGATAGTTTTTCCATTTAAAAGTTGAAAAAAATTACTTCAAAGTCGTCTGTATGTCCCACCCGTTGTGACCCTTATCTAGTCTATCAGCCTTATCTAATGATTTCAAAGATTGGTCATTGTAGCGTATCCTTGAGACTTGAATTGGCATTTTCTTTGGAACTGGATCATGGCAGTCCTACTGAGATATCATCCTCCTTTTTATCATAGGTTATCATTTCAATGCTCAAGTTCTCTCAGTCTTTCCAACACTTGCCGAGGGTGGCAGAGATCATTTCACGAAGTTGGCCGATGACAGATGGATTTGTTTAATGCGTAGAGACGAGTTTGCAGTTTTGCGCATGTGCAAGAACGCAAAATTGTCTTTGCGCATGTGGAGCAAGCGGCATGATTTGTCATCGCCCTTCTTTCTTGAAACAAGCTCTAAATACTTACAATATGATTGCGCTGATTCAATCACATGCCCTGTCAAAAATTCTCTTAGAATGCCCTATCGATGGTGATGATTTGATTCCTATTCCAATCATAGGAAGGGCGTTCCTTTTTTTTATTTTTTAGTCGAGGCGCAAATTTATTTTCATTAGTATCCATCTTGCGTTGTGAGAAATAATGTCGGAAAAATTCCAAAGAATATTGGTTGTGGTCTGCTTGTACACATCTGAAACCAGCTCTCTTTAGCAGAACTGCTGATCCAACCTCTCATTAGTTAAATAGTTTGATGCACTTGCAAAGTACCTACTGCAAATTTGTTGCCTGTTTTCTTGTTTTGAGCCCGGCCTATCAAATGAAATATCTTTTGCAATCAAACTGATTGGTTGGTCCTATATTTAAGAAAGTATGAGGTTTTTCCTCTTTTTCTAATCTTCGAGCCTCTATCATTTCATTGTTACTTAAAATATGTTTTAAAAAATTTCTTTTTCAGGTTTTTTATTTAACATGCATCGTGGCATACACTAGAAGTGATTCAGTTTCTCTTACAGAAGTGACGGCTAAATTGATCATTCAAAATGGCTGAAGAAAATGACGTTGTTGCAGAGTCTATTTCTCCAAGAAGGTCAAATGTAGAAAGTGGAATGTTAAGTGAGAAAGGCATGTCTACGTTTAGAGTTGTAAGTTCTTTGAATTCTAATTTAACTATTTTATTTGAATCATTATTTTAAAAATGACTCATTAGACATGTATGTACATGTATATGCCAGTTTGTCTTTGTTGGGAACGCTCATCACCGAATGACATCATCACTAAAACCATCTATCAATAAAATAAACGTTGCAATTAACTTTCAATTATTTCTTAATTGTATCTTTTGTAAAAAAAAAAAAAAAAGTGGGCTGTGAAAGACAGACATTTTTTTAAACATGGTGTCTTGGGTTTTGGGGTCAAGAAAATCCCAAGAAATGGAGCGATCTCAATTTAAAAATATTTCATGATCACAATACTTTGTGTGCCTTAGGGGATTAGGGATAGCATGTAAGTAAAAATTGGATTAATGGATATTTAGTGACGCATTTGAAAGGGAGCCATCCCCTTTTTTTAACCCTCTTAAGGAGCGCCATAATGGACTGAGTTAATTTGTTATGATTGCCTAGATAGCTTTATCGTGTTCTAAAATTTATTTTATGGTATGTAACTCATTAATTACTCAGAGAAAAGCCTGATATCTGTGAGAAAGCAATGTTGACCCATGCTTTGTTTATTTCTTTGTAGAAGTTCAAATTCTTTGATAAAACCACGGTTGACACAATTACAGGCTGGAATACTGAATGTGGCAACACTGAAAACTCTCAAGGTGGGAGTCCGGAAACCTCGTTGCCACCATAAGACCCCATGTAAATGTAATCCTTAAAATTTTCCTTAAAAGTTGATTAAAAAAATGTAAACTTGGTATCTATGAATTTTTAGGCCCTCAAATTTTCGACTGTATTCACGTTGACTTCATTCTTTGACCATTAGTATGGTTTAAAACGACTCCGAAATCCTTATGGCGGATGACAAGGGCAAAACAAGGAAACTTTAGATCCATACTAAGCCGTTTAGAAAAAATATTTAAAAATAATTGCTAAGGAAAATAGAAGGAGGAAAGGCTAAAATAACTGCTCAAAAAATTTCGAATCATTAGACAGTGTAATAAACAAAATATCTTTGTTGACTTTAACATGTAACCTTATGGAAGAACGAAAAATCCGGACTTCGAAGCGTTGCCACATTGGCCCATTATTCCAGCCTGTAATTGTATCGGCCGTGATAAAACAATAATCTTTAACTCATTTTTACTCCTTATGGCAACAGTGCATCATATTAATTTGTTCTTTTTGATTTAGATGTTTTGGCCTTTAGAATCACGGACATCGGCTCAAAGCATCGCTTGTCTCATAATTTGTCTTCTTTCAGGTATTTTTAGGATTGGTTGTGATAGTGCCTGGTATTGCACCTGGAATGAGCTTCGGTTTCCCTGCCATAGCTTTGCCGCAACTAGACCTGAATATTGATCAAGCCTCTTGGTTTGGTGAGTTATTGCTCTTGCTTTTAAATTTTACCAAAGACTTTAATTATTGCAGGATTTTTAAAGCTTCTATAAATTATTTTGTGATATCACACAAACGTGTCCACTTGTTCTTCTGTTGAAAGTATGGGTGTTTTTGGTTTGTTTGGTTTTCGCCAAAGTTGGGCAAATGGGTGGATGGTAATCGATTATACTATCGTAATCGTCATTTTATTTGAAGGGTTCTTTTTTGCCATTCATGGCTGAGTTCTTAAGAGTCACCCGTCACTTTAGTTGCAGAAAAATTAGATCTGAGGGAAATGACCCTTTAGTTAATTTTAAATCTGTGAAGACTGCATTTAATTACAGTGGCACCTGTTTATAACGGAACCTCACGGGGCGGATACATTTTTCCGTTAATACCAGGTTTCCGCTATCGGCAGGTTTACCGGATGGAGAAAAATAACTTGAAAAATTGAAAGGCCAAAACTGCCTCTTACCTTTATTCACCTTCGACACTTTGGAACTTAATTAAATCTTTAAAACTTATTAAATCGTTCAAACTTTGAAACTTTATAAATTATAATGTTTAAAAATTTGAACTGTTTAAGATTTGAAAAACAACGTGCAGTTTTAACTGTTGAGAGACCGAAATTGCTCGTTTTTCTAATAACATTGCCTCTTTTCTCACAATTTTTCTGTCAAATACGCCTTTAAAACCTTCCGTTTCCGCGTTCCGGACAGGTTCCGCTATGAGCAGGCTGATTTACATTGATTTACTATAGCAATTCCACGGGACCGGCAAAATTTTCCGATACCATTGGGTTTCCGCTACCACGAGGTTCCGTTATAAACAGGTGCCACTGCACCATCCAAAAGTTTGACAGTTACCAATTACTGTTGAGATGGAGCTTTTAACATTCTCCAGAGGGACTTTCTTTGTTTTTTTGAAACTTTAATTTTTAGGTTAGTTATGCTCGTTTTGGATGGGAAATAGTTTCCATCAAAATCAATGGGAAAATGGGTCAAAAGAGGGAAAAATTTAAATATTTCAAAAATGGATCTTTGGATTTGGATAAAAGTAGCAAAGGGGTCAGGGGGTCTCCCCCAGAATATCAAAAGAGGGGTTCAGTGGTAGTGTTTGTAGGATATTCCCTACAGTTTATTAATCTGATGTCAGACTAACATAAAGCTTTCAACTCTGTTACAGCAAGTTTGGGCGCAATAGCAATGCCTATAGGATGTTTGCTTAGTGGCCCAGTGATTGACAAGTATGGTCGAAGAACAGCTCTCATGCTGATAAATCTACCCAGTTTTATGGGCTGGTTACTGATTGCGTCAAAACCGCATTTAACAAGGCTCTACATCGCTCGCCTTCTAACAGGATTGGCTGTTGGACTCGCCACTACACCTGCGGCTGTGTATTCTGCGGAATGTATCACCGTCCATAAGATGAGTCTACGCGGTAGTCTAACCACTTGGTCCACGATAGCGCTCACAAGTGGTATTCTTCTAGTTTATTTTACCGGTGCAATATTACCGTATACAACGGTTGCCTCTATTGGTGCGGCCATCTCCTTAGTGTCCTTAGTTTTGATTTCTATTTTCATACCAGAAAGTCCGTCGTGGCTCATTGAACAAGGAAAGTTTGACGAAGCAGAGAACTCTGACAGGATTCTTAAAATTTCCCGCAAACGAACCGCCTCTGAATGCAGTCAGCTTATCCCTAAAGACGTGCCAGTTGAGAAGAAAAGTACTTTTTTCACCATGGAGACACTACGCAAAACCATTCAAGACTTCCGTGAACCAGAGGCATACAAACCTTTAGCAATAATGATATCTTTTCTATTTTTTCAACAGTTCTCTGGTCTCTATGTTATAATCACTTATATGGTTGATATTCTCTCCAGTTCCGGTGTTCAAGTTATTAATCCGTACTTTGTTATCGTAGTATCTGGATGTGTGATACTTGCCTCAGCAATTTCTGTAACCTTCATCCTGCCAATTTACGGCGTTCGTAAACTGTCTACATTTTCATGCACAGGAGTGTCAGTCTCAATGCTTCTTTTTGGAATGTACTTATCTATCCGCAATAAGGTGCCGTGGGTCAACAACTACCCGATATTCAGTCTCATCCCAATATTCTCTATAATTTTAAACGTATTGATGAGTGGGTTAGGATTTATTCCGATCCCTTATTCTATGTTAGGTGAAGTTTTTCCTTCGCATGTCAAAGGGACAGCAGGAGGTATTGCATCTAGTTTATCTTCAATTTTCTGCTTCTTAGCAATTAAGTCATATCCGTACCTTTTCGTAAATCTAGAATCAGGAATATTTTATCTCTATGGAACAGTAGCGCTATTTGCAACTCTTTTTGTTATCTATTTCTTGCCTGAAACTAGAGGGAAAACTCTGGAAGAAATAAATGCAAGTTTTTCACCGGAGAAAAAAAGAAGTGAATATGAAGAACATTAGTGGATCTTCTCTTATAGTTTTTTTTAGTCCATCTCTGAAACTTTATTGTGTGCTCTGAACAGTTTAATGTTGCTGAGAAATTCACGAATGATATTTATGTAACCTTGGTTTGAATGACAATGACATTTTATTACCACTTGTCGAGTCGTTCATATCGATCGATTAGTGACAGAAATTTTCAAACGTATTGATTCCTCCCAATTATGATGGGGTGTTCAAGACCTTGAGATTAGTCCAGAAAACATATCTGCTAAGCTGTTGAAAGTACTAGTCTCAGCTAATCAATAATTTTAGATCAAAAGATTTAATTAATCTGCGATAAGGAGGAGATCTGCTCTATCATTTTAATTTTATTTGGAGTTATCTTCAAGCTCTATAAAAGATTTATTTATGAAAATCTTTCAAAGAATTAATGGTTTGATTTCTTGGAACAAATTATTTGCCTTTCGCCAATTTTAGCCTCAAATTTTTACTTTTTATAGAGTCAGTGTTGCCATCAACAGAAAATAGTAAAGTAAAATAATTGGAGTCGGTCAGTCTGCCCAACATTCTTACCACATTTTATCAACATAGGTTACCCATCAGACTGCCACTCTAGACAAATGTGAAGCTCATTTGTGTATAGTCACATTTTATGAGGAGCGAATGGCGTTTGGCTCAATCCTCCTTTCTTTTTTGTTATCTCCAAATTTGTTTTGTCGTTTTAAGAATGATATTTTTTATCCATAACATTGTGTCCTTTTAACCCTGTGCCCTCAATCGAGGCTGTTGAGGATGTCAGTAGGCCTGTTACACAGGTCAAAATGTTTTGTTGTGATCACATTTCCTCAAGAAATTAAACAGAACTGAGTGAGAAGTAATTTTTTCCTAGTTTTGAGACCACAGGTCTACAGGGAAAACCCTGAAGTTTTAGTGGATAGATAAGTTTGATGGACCATTAAGAATAACATCTCAGTGTATTTTCGGCGGCATAAATAAAGGCAGTTGCGCCTGCGAAAGTTTGTCTAGGCAATAAGTGGTACACTCCGTCTCAGTATAATATAATTAGATTAGAAATTCCCATCAGCGTCATCGAGAACATTATTTTGGTCTCTTTCGGTGTCTATTAAAAATATCAGACATATCTCTGTCTCTGTCTTTTGCATAGCTTTGTATGGGGATAGCTTTGAACTTCTCAAAATGGCGGACCAGAAAATAATGCTTGAAAATGAACGGACGTTTCCTTTCTGATTGTAGGATTCTGTTAATGTGATTCTTCAGCATTTATTGCCGATTTATGCTACCAGAGCGCTACCGTTCGATTAATATCAAATTACAGGCCAAAAGTAATTTATATTTAAGGAATCGGAGTGTCAGTGACTAGATAATCATCTGAAGAATGTCTCTGCAAAATACCTCGTTAATAACTACAAAATTAAGGCTGAAAGTACCAAAAAATGAAACATTGCATTTCGATATAAGAATCAATAATTGCGATATTCTATTTTTTTGATACTTTCAGCCTTATTTTCAAAGTTATTGACAATATATTTTGCATAGATGTTTTTCAGATGATTACCTAGTAACTGACACTCCGTTTTCTTAAAAATAAATTACTTTTGGATCGAACTGTAGCGCTCTGGTGGCAGAAATCGGCACTAAACGCTGAAGAATTACCTCAATGTTTCGAGTGCGAGGTAAGGTATTTTGTTGTGTGGTGTAACTGCCTGTTCTTTTATAGCTGATAATACAAAAACTCTATGTACAGTCAATGAATTAAATAGTGTCAGTCGACTCCTTAAAGGGGTTCATTCAAAATCGGCATTTTTCGCCCACGGCTTGTTTTTGACGAAACTTTGGGGATCGATGGGGGTTACTATTAGTAGTGAATCCTGAAATTTTCGCGACCTAAAACCAATTTTTAGAGAGGGGGCGGGGGGTCAAAGTTGAAACCTTCAAACTCAAATATCTCGCTAACGAATAAAGCTTTTGAAATTTGGTTTGCGCGAAAAAACGTGAAATAAAATTTCCTTTCTTTTGACTACCCACATGTTCCACAAAATTTTAAACAAACACTTGCAATTTGCAATTTTTTGATTTTCAGGCTCAAATTTTTTTACAAATTTTGAAATTCTGAAAAAACGCATTCTTCGATTTTGATCTCTATGAGATATGTTATTCTCTAAGGAATTTGCTACAATTTAGTCTAAACCGCATGTTGGGGAAACTTTTCGTTTCTGAGTTATGAATTTTTAAAGTTTCAAAAATCGCAATTTTAGCGTTCTCAGTGACAGCGACGAAACCCACAAAAATAATTTCTCCGCTTCTAATCAACAAAGCTTGATGAAAATTGGGATATAGGGGTTTTGAAGGTCGTAAAATTCAATTCTGCTATCAGATTTGAAGAATTTTGAAATCCAAGATGGCTACCTAGCAGATGGGTTTGCAGCCATCTTGGATTTCAAAATTCTTCAAATCTGATAGCAGAATTGAATTTTACGACCTTCAAAACCCCTATATCCCAATTTTCATCAAGCTTTGTTGATTAGAAGCGGAGAAATTATTTTTGTGGGTTTCGTCGCTGTCACTGAGAACGCTAAAATTGCGATTTTTGAAACTTTAAAAATTCATAACTCAGAAACGAAAAGTTTCCCCAACATGCGGTTTAGACTAAATTGTAGCAAATTCCTTAGAGAATAACATATCTCATAGAGATCAAAATCGAAGAATGCGTTTTTTCAGAATTTCAAAATTTGTAAAAAAATTTGAGCCTGAAAATCAAAAAATTGCAAATTGCAAGTGTTTGTTTAAAATTTTGTGGAACATGTGGGTAGTCAAAAGAAAGGAAATTTTATTTCACGTTTTTTCGCGCAAACCAAATTTCAAAAGCTTTATTCGTTAGCGAGATATTTGAGTTTGAAGGTTTCAACTTTGACCCCCCGCCCCCCTCTCTAAAAATTGGTTTTAGGTCGCGAAAATTTCAGGATTCACTACTAATAGTAACCCCAATCGATCCCCAAAGTTTCGTCAAAAACAAGCCGTGGGCGAAAAATGCCGATTTTGAATGAACCCCTTTTAGCAAGGTAGGCCACCTGCGATGCTTCAATTCATTTTTAGTATTGCCGGTTGCCTACCTAAACCAAAATTTAAGGAGTCATCTGACATTCATTGTTTCGCCAACTGTAACAATGGCCCTGAATCAAACATATTTTTCTGGTGTTTGTTGAGCTTCTGCTATGTGATTGCTAGATGATCATAATGAAATAATGATTTTGAGGGCGATACATTAAGTCTGCTTTTGCAGAAAATTTTGCAGGTGGGGGGGAAAGAAAGAAAAAACTGAAACTTTTACATCACCCCTCTCAAAGACTGTGATCTTTAATTCTGTACTCTTTTGTTACTTTTTTAATCTTTTTTCTGTATCGGAAAACAGTTGTATGAAATGTTTAGCTCAGAGGTTGTTTATCGAAACATAACATTTGTCATTTTTCTTTGCTTTTGTGCCGTGAGCTTGTTTTTAGCTTCCGCTCCTTAAATCGATAGTTTAAACCGATCTTGTGACAACTGTCATTCATCAACCCTTGTAAAATGTAAAACCATATCAATTCTTTCTTCTTTGATAACTGTTTTTTTTTTTTTTTATTTCTATTTTTGTTTTTCAAGGCATATTTTGTTGATTAATTCTATAACCTTACTTTAATTTAACATCACAAAATATATTAATTAGATGTTTTTTGCTAAGCACAGTGATTTGCCTTTCTTGTATTAATTTGGTAGTTGTTAGTGATTTAGTTTTATTTTTCTATTGCTGGTAGTTGATTTATCATTTGCCTGTTTTGCTGTCGCAATTGTTAGGTTACGGAGTTAGTCCATCGGCGCACTCTCTATCAATTTTACTCTAATACTAGGGATGACATGGTTTGTGGCGCCTTGAAAATTCCTTGAATATCCTTGATTTTTTGTTTGTTTTGTTTTTCATACGCTTGAGTATCCTTGAATTTTGATGAATTCGTCAAATGTACTTGAAAATCCTTGAAAATGATCACCTTCAGCTTGTTAGCTTGCCATTTTGTTAATAATTTTGTTTGCGTACCTGAGGAATGTCGTGTCATTTTGGTTTGCAAAGTCGTGAGAAAGAATGCAGGACTTGGCAGGGACTTTTTTTTTCTGTCCTTTATTTCTTTCGTATACTGTTCTTCTCTGATTAGTGCACCCATATGTGAGAATCGACTTGAGTTTTCTCTGCCTATGGAAAATTGGTATAAAAAAGTTTTTGCTTGTGGGAAGTCCTTGAAATCCTGCGGAAAGTCCTCGAAAATCCTTGATTTTTATTTAAAAAATCTGCCATGAACCATGGGTTAATATTTTCGTTCAGAAAATAAATTGTAAATAATTTTACAAAAGTCTGTATCCTTCAGTGTTAGATCTATTAACTGATTCTGCATTTGTCACCAGTCCTTTGCCTTTTCCCGACAAAATTCTTAAATTTTAAATTAGAAAGTTTTAGACATTGATTTTCAAAGTAAGAAAAGATGAACAGTGGAGTGGGAAAAAATGGAAAACTCCACACGGCTGAAAACCTGGTCACTCCGCTATTTTTGCTTTTTTCCCTAAACTTTTGTGAAAGTTCAAAAACCTTTATCAAATTTTGGAAATTTCCTCATGCTTCGCGCAAAGCATTACTCACAGGACCGGGGATATTCTGCACTCCCTGCTATTATGTTTGTCCTGATCAACTAATTTTGCTGCTACAAAATTTGCGTTTCATTTTGATCTTCTGCACTTCTTGGTTTCGTTTCTTTGTTAATTTTTTTTTATCCTTTTTATTGAGAACATTTTTTACAATGTTCGAGTCTTTTTTTTACTTTTTTTTCTCTCTTATATTTATAAACTAGTCATTTAGGAAAGTATATGATTCATACAGCTTTCTTGATGTTCTGTTGAAGGTCCTATTTTGATGGATCTAGATTTGTGTCGGTGTGGGTGAAGAAATTTGAATGGAACTAAACAATTAGCTTTTATTAATCCGTATCTTTATTTGTAGTTTTCTTCTTTTTTTTACACTGCTTAAAAGAAGAGTATATAGGCATATTGTTTTTTAAAGAAGGAGCGAAGTACGTTATCCTAGAACATAATTTAAGAACACTTTTTGTGGGAATGATTCTTTGAGACAGAGCTTTTCTTATTTTGCACATCATTCCTGCTGAAATCTTATTAATGGGGCTTGCACCCTTTTGCTGTAAGCAATTTATTAGTAGATTCTGGTGTAAAAACCTCTAGAAATAATGATGGCAGCACTAAAAACTTCTGAAATCCACTCCTAAACTCAATTTATTTGCGTAATGGTGGCTTAGAGCAGTAATAATGGGGGATTCCTATCTATCAATACTGTAACTCCATCAATAAGTGACTAAAAAAAGAATGACTCAATTGCCACCGGTGTCGCTAGATGTCACGGTACCATTCATCGGATGTGGATCACTACTTAGATGACTAATTACTCTGTGACTCATCCTTGTCAGCATAGAGAGAGAGAGTGACGAAATGAAGATAGGAATCTCCCATTACTACTGCCCTATGCCACCATTACACTCACACAAATAAAAGCATTCATTGAGTTTAGGAGTGGGTTTCGGAAATTTGTAGTGCTGTCATCGTTATTTTAGGAGGTTTTTACATCAGAGTCGACTAATAAAGCGCTTATAGCAAACGTGTGCAACAGATCTATTCAAGAAAATTGATCTCAGGCTTAGGTGGAAGGTTGGATCATGTTCTAAATTTCAGCAAATGCTTTTTCCTTTTTTGAAATTCAATATTAATTTTGTTGTCTTTATTCTACGGTCTGCTCATTGCTGTTAACTTTGCAAGATAGTTGGTACAATTTTTTTTTTTTTTTTTTGCATTATTTTAATTTTGTTGCTTATAAAAATTACCGCACACAGTGCCTAGTTAATAAAAGCTTGTTCCTGATGAATTTGGAGTATAAGTTATTAACAGCATTGCAGAGATTGTTTTTTGTTCCCTGCTCAGGTTTCCAACATCAACAACTAATAAGGACACAGCCAAAGATAGAACCGAGGATTTTAAAAGTCCAGAATTATCTAAAAACATCTCTACCTCAAACATTTTAAAAGACGGTTGGGTGTAATAGTGAAAGTTCGTTCACAGAAAAAAAAGAATGGTGTAATTTACCATTCGCATAGCTGATTTTGGCCCCTACCAGAGTTAAGATAAAGTTGACCAGAGTTATGGAACATTTGACCAGGAATCAGGTCAATTTCACTTGATACCTGGTCAAATGTTCCATAACTCTGGTCAACTTTATCTTAACTCTGGTAGGGGCCAAAATCAGCTATGCGAATGGTAAATTACACCATTCTTTTTTTTCTGTGTTGTGTGGAACCTTGGTCCTGCCCCAAAAGAAAATTCCACTTATTGAAAGTTCCACTTAGGAAACTGCGGTCAGAGTATTGCAGGTTTCACAGTGCTGAAAAAAAATTACACTTGGCGAGATATTTCACTTAGAGGACGTTCCACGCAACAAACTTCCACTGTATGCCGTCCAACCAATTTGAAATTGTGCGCATATGTTTTCTTTTACGCTGAAAAAAAATATTAAGGCAGGGTGTGCCTATGTTGTGGGCCAATACCCAACACATCATTTTCTGAGCTCAAAATTTGGAATTTCTGTGAGGTTACCTGAAAATTAGGTACCGGTGTTGTGCTCGGAAAAAATGCTGTTGGGTATTTGCCCAAAATTTTGGAGTATATTTTGCCCAAACTTTTTTTTTTTTAGATTTATGCAGATTAACCTTTCTCCAGTATAGTTGGATTTGTAGTCAGTTGACAAATGTCTGCTGCAGAGGATACTAAAAATAATAATAGTTATAATAATGATAATAATAATTTATTTATTAATACATTAAGATCGCAATTTAGTGACCATGGTACTTGTCAAAATACAAATATTACTTACATTACAATAGTATGAACAACAATAGATATTCTTATGAACCAAGTTAGCAAAAAAAAAAAAGCAAGTCTTAGAACTTTTTAACGATGTTTAAAGAGGTGTACAGAGAGATTGACTTTTCGTAGTGAAAAAGTTGAATGTTGAGTTATCTTCATCTCTTGTTTAGTACTTAAAAACAATTAGTTTGAACAATGTTTGCATGAATTGTGAAGTTAAATATGTTAAAACATTTTTCTCTTGAATGAAGCATTTTTTATCAACTGTGTGAAATACCTAAGATTTGCTTCTCCTGCAATCTAGTCATCAACCTCTGTTACCACCATGTTGTCTTGTATTGCCCATAAACATTAAACAATGGGGCTCTTTCAAACTTTTTCTGCAGGGGATTGAAGAGTTGATTCTTGCATAAAAACCTGTAAAATTGATGATGAGTACACTATAAAACCACGAAATTCTCTCTCATAATCAGGCCTAATGGCGGAGAGACGCAGGTATCATGGGATATTCCTATCTAAATTGAGACATACCTCTATGTTTCTGTTGAGAAATTGACAAATTAGACAGGAATCTCCAAAGATACCTGCGTTGAACTGCTGTTATGATTTTGTTTTTATAGCAGTTGTGTGAGTTTCTTACTAAATTTTAGACTTTGTCAGTGTGATTTTCTCTGGGTTTTACATCAGATTGGACTAATCATTTGCTCCCAGCAAAAGTTTGCATGAGCCCATAACAGCAAATCAGTGAATAGTTACATCTTTCATGTATGGAATGTGGTATTTATTTTGCTGTAGGGAAAAGATTTTTGCAACTCTCTTGTCATTAAAGGTTTTTGTTTTTGATATTTTGAGTATCTATATCTCAATAATATAATTAATAGAGGTGTTCGAGTTCTCAAAGTTTTGAGTTTTCCAATACTCGAAAGTGCAACACGAATGAAAAATAAATTCAAGTAACAAGTTTTTTTTTTTTTTTTTTTTTTAATTAAAATAAAAAAAAAATTGAGCCTTTGAAAATCATATTTGCGGACTATAAATCTAAGTTCTTGAATTTCGTTCTATCCCACCTGAATTTGTGCATCTCTTACCGCGAAGCTACAATTTGTGCAGTCAGCACCTGAAGATACGACCAGGAGCACGTCCTCATTACTATGACACTTAAATTTGCCCTCAAAATGTTTCAAAGAATTCGAGAAACTCAAAGCAAAGAAAAAGATAGCCAGAAGCAAAACTTTAACTAGTTAACTAACTTCTTCCTACCAAAGCAGCATCAAACTTAGACTGAAAGTAAAATGAAAGCCCCTGATCAAAAGATTGAACTGTTTTCTTCCCTTTTTCTCCCTTGCTTTTTGAATAATAAATGATAGTATAATGACCAGTATTGGTATTTTTAGCTTTAGAAATTTTTTTTCGCTGTTTTGCGTTATTGTGATTACTCGAACTTGAGGCTCAAAAAAATAGGCAAAACTTGACTCGACTCAAAAATTTCAATACTCCAACTAATGGGTAATATTCTCTTTCCAGCCACCGTCACCCCTGAGTTTTATTATCGTTGAAGTACGAATGAGTATTTTTGCCTCCACTTGTCAGAGTTTCAACAAGTTTAGATTTATTTATTAGCAATAAGACCAAATGCCTCATGAATGAAATTAAAGACAGACTTTGGGAAGTTATTGGGCCATCATGGTAATTATTTTCACTGTTCCCGGCCATCTTGCATTGCATTGTAATTACATTATAACATGATTCTCTATGATGTACTTTCTCAACATGCAGGATTTTATATCAAAAAGGTGTCTGAGAAAATTCCTTTTCAAAAATGTTAACTTAAAGTTGTAATGCTGAAACGGCAAATATTGGAACTTAACACCGTATTATCTTTCTGCTATTCACTGTTTTGATTCTGTTTTTGTTTAACGAATTTTAAATAATTCCATGTGCCACCTGTGTATTCATACACATGGTGGAGTGTGACATCGCATCATAAAAAACTTACTGTTTACTAGTTAATGGTGTTTGTATGAATATATTATGTAAAGCTTAAAGTTTCCTTCGAGATGGTTTTTTTACTTACTTTTAATAGATTCCCTGAAAATTCATTAAATTATTCAATGAACAAATATTGACGTATTATCAATTTTGATATTGTCTGCAATAATCCGCAGATTTGGTATCTGTTTATAAAGAGACTCGTATTTACATTTATTTCATCCAGTTGTTGTGGGCTAGCTTGTTTAATTTAAGTGGTGTCGTGATGTCGCAAACTCCGAACGGTGCTCCAATGCACAAGTAATTATTGGCAATATTTTTTTGTAAACTTAAATTGGTTGGAAGTGAATTTAGTTCTTTTGACTTTGGTATTTCTGTGAAATTTTGTGACGGATCATGCTATCTATAAGGCGATAGGATAAGCTTGGAACTACTCCATCTTATCACGGTGTATTTATTGTCCGTTTCTGACAATTTTTATGGGAAATGATCAGCAACTCTATGCTCCGGAAAAAAAGTTAAAAAACCAAACTCACTTCCCCGTAATTTTGTAGAATTCCCCTGAAACTAGAAGTATTAATTTTCATAAGATGTGTAATTACATAAAATTTTGTGTAGATTCAGAAAGTATTGATTTTTTAAGCTAGTAAGTAATTTTGTTTCTTTTTTACCTTTTGTGCCATAAAATTTAATAAATTCGAAATGCTTTTTATAATTTTGTTGTTTTATTTGATTTTTTTTTTATCATTTTATTCTACCCACAGACCCTGGAAAAAGTTTTTCACTTTCATTATTAAAATTTAACAATTATTTGTTTCGTAGGATCCGCATACCTCAAACTTATTAAATTTTTGTAGGAACAAATTATCTAGTATCACTTATTAATTTGTTTTTTTTTCTTTCTGGACTTTTTGGAAACTATATTTGCTCATAAGCGACTAGCTTGGCCGCAGCTCCACTAATTGAATCGGTTCATGCGAGAATGTCCGTAGTACATTTCCTATATACTTATTTGACTTTGTAAGAGAATATCACTCTTGAAAAGACGCTGCCTCTGTGTAAGCACTGTTCACTGAATCAGACTTGTTCCACGGCATCTTTCAACTATTTCCCTTGCCTTGCCTCTTCTCATTAATTTTTGATTTTTTGTTTCCTATTTTTTTAAAAAAAATTACATTTGTCTTCTCAATAAAAATCATTGGCGGATACAGGGGGGGGGGCGAAGGGGCGATCGCACTCCCCCCCTCTTCGACCAAAAAAGGGGGAGGAAGGGGGAAGGAAAGGGAGGAAAACAGAAAAAAGTGTCGCCTATGGGCGAAAATCTAAAGTTCGCCCCCCCCCCCCCCCCCCGGTACGCGAGGGTTGGATCCGCCAATGATAAACATCATATTTAGGACATCGGATGTTTTCGCATGAGCCGATTCTTTTGTTGACAGCAAATAAGCGTGATTTTTCGTTTTTAAGGACCAAATAACAATTTTTTCAAATTTTAACTGCAGTTGTAGGCATACATCTTTCACCGGCTGAAGAATTTTTTTTTTTTTTTTGCAGGAATTTTTTTTCACCATCCGAAACAAAGGGGAGTTAAATGTTAAATACCTACTTTTACTTACTTAGTAATTAAGTGAAAGTGAAGCTTGATTTGCTGAAATATTTATGTTTACTTGTAATATTTGGAAGATATCCTGAGAATATTAGAGATTTCAGATTTTCCGGATCATCTCGGGATATTCTGAGGATATCCTGACAAAATTAAAAACAGTCAGCTTTTGTCAAAATATCCTCAGAATATTCTGACATGACCTGATGACGTCGGATCTTGTCAGGATATTTAATGCTATCTGGGCTAGTGTGTATCTTCCACAATAATTCCTAGGTGTGAATTGTAAAGGGAGCGCTAATTTTGCAGAAATTTAGTGGCGCCGAGCGGATTATCAATCCGATTCCCTACAATACACAGTCAGTGAGAGAGAGAAAATGACCATCGGCGCGGTGGAGGGGTTGCCAGTGTCTACGCGAGTACGCGCGCACCGCGCGGCCATACTTTTTGACATAAATTAGCGCCTATAAAAATCTTTGATCACGCCGCCGCCGCTTCATAAACCCATGAAACTTCCCAAACTGTCCGTATTGACTTCCGAGCAAAAACGGTTAGCCACTTCCGCTCATTGCACGGAACTCCGGAAGTTCACTCACTAATTTTCAGAAACCATCTTTCAAGTGTAATTTTTTTTGTAATTGTAATTATATAAGTACCACTGAACAAGCTTTACTGAGAGTTAAAAGCTTGTAATCATTCTTTTGTCCCCTATCATTTCGAGTACTTTCATGAGCTCCACAAAAAAGTATGTTTGGGAACCCCTGAAATTGTTCGAACTGTTGTATGTTTTTGTTTCTGATGTCGATGAAGCAAAAACCGATGATAAATTAACAGAGGCTTGTTTTGTGACAGGGAGATATTTTGCTTGATCAGCGAAAATAGCCATTTCTCTCCTTGTATTTCCTTTCGAGTGTTAAGTTATTATCCGTGATCAATAGCTGCAAGTATTTTAGAAGTGAATTTTGTGATTTTCAACCGATTCGACTTTAAAGCACAATCAATGATGTTCAAAATTGGATTAAGACTTCTCCTGCATCAGCAGTCTCTGCAGTCCGAAGAATGTTTATCCTATTTTAATGTTTTATGGTAATTAATTAATGGCTTTGAGAGTGCTTTTGTTTGTTTTTTAAGTATTTTTATTACCTATCAGCAATTGTTTTTGAGAATATCTTCCGTCAAGCTTCTTCGGTACCTACGTGATAACTCCTGAGTCTGATAGTGGTTGACATTGGTGCTTCAGTTCAATATGTAAATAGAGTTGAGAATTTGGCTTTTTGTGGATTTATGTAATTTTCGTTCGGTATTGCGTGCTGATATTTCAGTTTGAAGACTTGATTATAGTTTTATCTATCTGAGGTAGTTTCTTAGTTCCTCCAAATGGGAATTGGAGGCAAGGAAATCTATTATCTAAAGGAGGTAGACCCCCGGCCCACTGGTTGAGGTTATTTGTAAGCTTGTGTAAGGGTATTTTATCTGTATTTCCAAAATTCTGCCCTTGAATCTCTCCTGTAGACTCTATCTATTTTCTCCTAGTTTCAATCTGATGTTTATGTTAGTTAGGAAATTGGCCAATTCTGCCCAAGTGAGCTACTCATATGATTAGGCTTATCCGTGAAGTATCGTCCTGAGCGGCAGAATGTCCCTCTGAATATCGTTTCAACCTCTCCACTGTGTCAAGTGCTCCTTTTCTCTGTTGAACTCAAAGTTGAAAACTTGACAACCTTTTCAAAGTATGTAGCATTTGTGACGTTTTATTGAAGTGAAAAGACAAGTCTTGCCAGGTCTGTAAATTATAGCCTTTATCAAGCTACTAAAGTTGGTCACTTTTCGACTTTTATTTGCTGGTGGTAAATGTCACTCTACTCACAAGCATCAGTCCTAAGTTTATGAGGTCAGTTCTCTGTAGTTATCAAACTTTCCCATCTAATTAGCTGATAAGTAGAGTCCCTGCATGTAGGAGAGTGAAGGCAAGTAAAACCATGGGCGCTGCCATTGGATGCGTTTTTGTGCATTGTTTACATTTTGAGGGCCGTTGTTGTGTTTTGGTCCAATGCGAAGATTACAGTGCTGTAGAGTTTCTAACGGTGTAATCTTCCACTGCTTTTTTTGATCGACATCTATTTCCGCTTTTAAAGATTCTGTTAGGCATTGTAGACATTTTTGAGGTGCATCATATTTAAAATTAAGAAGTTCATCAACAAGTAATTCTTTTATCCGTAAAATACTGTTGGACCTCTTTGCTTGTAAACAAATATATGTAAGTAAACATTCAAAAACGCATCCCCTAGAGGTACTGTAGAGCCTATCATTCATGCATTCATGACCAATTAGAGGTTGACTACCATCTTATCTTTACTCTTCAAATACTGGGACTCGACTGTATAGGTTATGGATCTTAGAGCTCGTTTCAGAAGTGTAGGCGGACCAAAACCATAATCTTTGGCGAATTTTCAACTTTTTTCCTTCAAATCAATACCGAATTTACCCCTGACTTTATTATTTTGTGTTTAAAGTTTTCCTTGTTGAAAAATGAACTCTCAATTTCATTTTTATTCATTTTCATCGAGTAATATCAGAAATAATGTTGACCAATTCCAAAGATTATCGGTCTAGGTCCGCCTACACTTCTGAAACGAGCTCTACTGTTCTATATTTTTCACATGAACGGTCTTATTCACTGTGCTCAGACACAAGATGGCCCTTATCAAATTGTATAGAAATGCCCTTAATGTATCTAGAAGACCCGATGTATAAAGACGTTAACATCGTTTTGAATATTAATTAGAAAAACCAGCTTAAGTAGATAGAGCTCGTTTCACGGTGGAAGACCGATGACAGATCATGCGGCTTGCTGCGACAAAAAGAGTTAGGGCTCTTACACATGGGGAAAAACGGAAACTTGCCTTTGCGCAGTAAACAAACCCTTCTGTCATTGGCCAATTTTCGTGAAACGGCCTCTAGCAGTGAGTAACCACATTATGTGGAGGGTAGAAGATTCATTAAATCTGATTACTTTATGAATAGAATAGAGTAGAACAGAATTTATTGTTGATCACAGAACAGAGAGCAAAACAAAACAAGACATGAAGAAAACATCCGCCTACCCACTAAGAGAACTTGTGCTGGGCGAGACAGTCAAGTACGGTGCACATAACTTGTAAAGTACTCACAATAGAGATAACAAGAGAGAAATTCATTAACTAAAAAAAGGGAAAATAAATTATATAAGTAAAGATAAATTTAAAATAAATAAAGATAGAAATAATGATACAAATTAAAATGATTCTAATTGCAATTTACAATTTTAAAAATTAAAGTTAAAGGAATCAGATTTTAACCATTTTGTTAGACTAGTTTTAAGTTGGTACGGGTAGAAGAGCACCTAATTTCCTTTGGGAGAGTATCAAAAAGTTTGCCACAAAACAAAAAGCAAAAAGTTTTCAAGTATGAATAACTCAGACCTCATAAATACAGATTTGTTTATCAACATTGAAATAATATATCCTTGCAATTTTGCTCTGGAATGCTTGAAATGCTTTGAATGCTTTGCAATTTTGCAATGAGTATTCACAATTTGTGATAAACAAAAACAATGGATTCACTCCACTATAAACCAACACGTTACATTACATACCTTAGCTAGCTCTGCGTGTGTAAGTATTAATGTCTTGCTAGATCTCATTTTTCTAAAGATTGAAAATGACCGCTTGCCCGGTTTCCTGCGCCGAAGGTGCGTTCAAGTTCTAGATTTAAAAAATTTGAGGTGGTGCACAGTGTTTTTTTCATTTATTTTTGTAAACTTTTGATAATAAATTAAATAAATGGATATATAAATAAATAAATAATAATTAAATAAATAAATAATAAATAAAATCGTGTCAGAACCAACAGGTTAATCCAAAATACAAGAGGAATACAAGGAGGCAAATATGTCAGCATAATTGAAACACTAAACGAGAATCTAAAACAGCCCACTACAATCTACACTCAAGTGAAAAAGTCCCACTTAACTTTTTAATGTTTCAATTTGTCAAAGTTATTTATTTGATCCAATTTGTAATTTATCGAGTAACGACAAAAACTTGTCTTAAAAAGGTGCAACAAATTGGCAATAAATTATTATCATCATCATTTAGTGCTAGAAAAGTACTAGCCATTCTAGACACTCTGCAGGCTGTAGGTAGGCTACATGGCTAGCATCCTAGGGGTTTACAATACATAAGTTGAGTTTGGAGAGCGAGTGGATGTTGAAAAAGAGAGTCGCTTTGGAACATTGTGTTTACTGCTTTCGAGAGAGAAGCAGCAGTTGACAGAGCGCGTCCCTTCTCCTCCAGCACATACCTTAAACCTCAATTTGCGGCGCTCATAGACAAATTTGTTGAACTTTTTCTTTTCAAATTCCTACGGAACACCTCAAGGAATGTCAATGCTGAACTTGAAGGAAGTTAATTGCTTGGGCCAATTAACACAAAAAGTCGAAAACAGCTCGATGGAGAGATAGTTCTACATTTATTTATTTAATTTCAACGGGACATCCCTGTGGCGGCTCGTGATATTTGGCAACCATGCAAGTTTTCCATTTAAACGTAGGTAAAATAATCGATTCTTGCGAGGCTGGCAGCCTCCGCAAGAATCGATTGTTTTACATTGGTTAAATAGGAGGAGGACACGGTTGCCAAATTTCACGAGCCGCCACTGACACGTCCCAATTACATGACAAAAGTAACAGAGAATGAGTAACTTTACAAATGAAATAGCAAGCATAAAGAAAAAGATTAAATTAAAGTACAAAAACATACTCCATAACAAGAGATTTAAAAATAGAGATGGGTATGCCACGCAATGAAATCCACTCTTAGCAATTTTTAGCAAGACCAGAAATTCTGGTCATTTATTTTAATTGGTACATGATGCCTTATCAGTGAGGCTATGTTATAGGTCAGTCACAAGAATATAAAAAAGTTAATAATTCAGATAAATATAAGTAACTTAAACAAATAAATGGTACATTAAAAAAATGTTAAATTAATTAATGGTACATTGAGAGTTAATCACAAAAGTTAAGTAGCTGCGGACAGAAATCCATCAATAGTGTAGGGAGCGGTAAATAAGAGATAGCGCAACAGATCCTTGAGAAAATGATTACACTTTCCATTCCTAAATTGATTTTTGAGGCTTAAGGGCAAGGCGTTGAAGAGTTGGATAGCAGACACTTTAATATTCTGCCTTGTTATTTCGAGCCTAATTTTAATAGTATGGTAATGGTAATAACCAATCTATGCCTACTAGTGTTAAGTGATGGAGGGATAACAAATGTACGATTTAAACTGCAAAGGGTTCCAGAAAGAACATGGATATTTATGGAACTAAGAAAATTAGGAGAATCTATAAAATTATTAAGAAGCCTAAATAAAAACATGAGATCATAATAGTGCCAAAAAGAAACTAGGGGATCTAATGTTTATTGCTTGGCAGTAGGATCATAAAAATGGTCATGAATTCCCATTATACATATGAATTAGAGATAGGGGCCAAAGTTGTGCGATAGCCCCTCTATCCATCCCACTCTAACACAGAGACAATATATAATAGAGACCACGCGCCTTGGCTTGTTTTTCGGAACTCAACAGGAATTAACGCAGGGAGCATGAAGGAGCACCTTTCAACATGGACCATACGTTGACTGTTGCAATTTCGGTGCTTCGGTTTCACGAAGCAAAAATCTCAAAGACTTTTCTCTTCAGTAAACCTATGGTCCATGTTTGCGGTGTTCTGTTGAGACCCCCCAAAAAAAAGTTGCCACCGCGCGCAAACATGGGCAAGATAGATACTGCGTGGTCTCTATTTTATATTGTCTCTGTTCTAACATGGGGATTCTTCGGAACTTTAAGAGCAACCAGAAATACGGCTGTTGCATATCTTTTTCATCTTGTTCCTTTGTGTGAGCAATCATCGCTAATCAAAGTTTGTAATCTGGCATCCGTTTATCGATCACTCTCCTTGCTCCCACTTGTGTAAATGTTTACTTTTACTCTTGGGGAATGCTATCAATTTTTATAGTCTCATCTCATCTAATTGACATCCAATACTTTTTAATGGGCTCGTAACATCATGAGTATTGCTTTTTGAAATAATAAACTCAATTCATCTTGAACTTGAATGGGTGAAGAGTTTACAGAAGTACTGTTATGAAGTGTTACAGTGATTGATTCTGCAATTAGTCCCCCCACCCCCTTCCCCTCTCCCCCACTTCCGCTCCTCCTTCCCCATAGTTCTTCAGCTCTGTGTCATGTTTGGTTGAATGAAATGGATTGATTAGCTGTATTTAAAACATTTATCATCCTCTGTCTTTTTACTTGTCCTTTTTTTTATTGTGTAAATATTGTTGCGTCATCCAACGATTTTTCACTGCCTCTTGTGTTTGTCAACAGTTTACATAGTTGTCTGCAGTACTACGAACTTTGATTTCGATTTTTTGAGTTTAAATTTCTATGATTCTCTGCTGTGTTTCTTCGTACTTAGAGAAATCAACTGAAATCAACTGCCTCTGTGTTTTTCAGTAATACATAGTTGTCTGCAGTACTACAAACTTTGATTTTGATTTTATGAATTTAAATCTCCTTAATTCTCTGCTGTGTCTCTTCGTACTAAGGGAAATCAACTGAATTTCTATTTCTCGAAATTCTCAGAGAGCCTTTAATGTATAGGTTTTGATACACCACTGACTGTAACTGTTTTTATAGCTTAGATTTCAAGTTTCAAAAGAAAGCAAAATATGTGAGTAAAAGAATATTTCTGGTCAGTAATTTTTTCGGTTAAAATATTGCTAACTCCCTAAAAAGTCCGGAAAATTGAAATTTTTTCCATCAAACCATGCACTGTTAGGACTGAGTCAGATCAGCTAATAGAGGGTTTTAGTAATGGCGGCAGCTGGTGATGACAAAGGGGGGGCTGGGGGGGGCAAAGATTTGATGGCCTTTTTTTTGCTCATCAATATAATTTGTTCCCGTTTTTGAGCCTGTTTCAAATCCTTGGGGGGGGGGGGCAAATGCCTACCCTTCCCCCCCCTCAAATGGCGCCACTGGGTGATGAGCGTTCCAAACAAACTTAGTCTGTCTCTCTTGCTCTCACGTATCCCCCATGTACTGCCGTCTCACTCTAATTTCAAAAATCGTATGTAGAGACATCTTTAGTGAACTTTTTGGCTAAAGTGAATTCCTGGAGGCACTTTAATGCGATCTTGATAAATTTCGAAACTAGAAAGAGATGGGTATACATGGGGGTCACGGGAAAGTAAGTGAGATAGTTTGGAACGCTACACAAGTTGTATCACAACCAATTGCGGATGAGTGCATTGATGTGGTTGTTGGCTAACCGTTGACTTCGCACTAAAACTGTCTATACTCTATGCTTCAGAATCCTCAAAACTCTTTTAACCCTTTCAGTGCAGAGTGATGAAAAAGTAGTTTCACAATTCTTAGACCTTTACTAAGTAATGAATCGAATAAATTTTTTTTTTATCGAATTTCATGTGTATGCCAATTTTTTTTTGCTCAGTTAATTTATTTCGAAGGATGTAAAGTTAACCGTTCATTTTGTAAATAATTTAAAGTAATTTCTGGTTAAACAATGAAATTAAAATGAGTGGTGGTGAACAGTGCTTGTGCTCAGAGACAGTGATAAAATAAGTTGAACGAAGAACGAAACCCAAGCTTATAATTTAGAACTATGCAGTTATCTAGTTGATACTCATGCATGTCAGGAAGAACAGAAATTTTGAAATGATCAAATATTATTAGCTTTTAAAATAATTTAATGTTGATTGGTCCTTTAGCTTCCATCTATTTGAGGTGTGACTAATAAGGGTCATTTTCCATGTCAAGTGGAGCCAGGGTTTAAAAGTGACCCTCTCCGATTTCGATTAAATTTGGTACACTCATTTTCTCCATTCACCTGAGTGGAAAACCAATTTTTATCCCCCCCCCCACCCCCACTCGTCAATTTTGCACTTTTTAAAGTTCGAAAAAAAATTGACTAGTGGGGGGGGGGGGGGAATAAAAATTGGTTTTCCTCTCAGGTGAATGGAGAAAATGAGTGTACCAAACATCGAAATCGGAGAGGGTCATTTTGGAAATCTTTGTTTTTTGGCTCCACTTGATATGGAATTTAATTTTAATTGAAGTAACTTATTGTTAACTGGTCCACTACTTAGCTTTGAGCATTTCGAGATGTTACTTAAAACAATATAAAAAAAAAAAAAAAAAATGAAAGCTTTAAACATTGAACTGGTCCACTACTTTGCTTTGAGCTTTTCGAGATGTTACTAAAAACAATAAAAAAAAAAAAAAAAAAAAAATGAAAGCTTTAAACACGTATGTAAATGAGAGAGGTTAACTTTTAAATTTTTAAAGCCACCCCCCCCCCCCTCCAGCACGCCCTTGTTCTGAAATTTACTATTGATGTATCAGTCAATTTTGTATAACTCTTAATTTTTTTTTGTCTCACAAATTTTATCTTCCTTTTTTCAGCTAATGGATTGAATGAGTGACAGCTCTGCAGAAAGTGATAGCATGGTGTCTACGCAGGGAGAAATTAGAGTGGGCCCTTCTCATCAGGTATATTTCTCCCCCCTCTTCTTGAAACTTGTTAGTCTTTAATTTCAGCTTCTTTATACAAGTTGATGAGCTGAATAAGCTATAGACCTGTCTAGTGTGGCGTCATGAAAAAATTGGATCCAAAATATGCTCCATCTCACTCGCACTTGTGGGTTTTCTCATGAGAAACAGAATCCAAATTTTCAAATGAAAATTCGTGCTAGTAAACAACAAGTTCTCTCAGATTTTATTGCACCATTGTATTCAACGTACTTTAAAATATAATCATGTTGCAACATTTTTAAAACATCACACATTAATTTACAATGACAGTTATATCGATGAAAGTCCCATGCTTTGTCCTTGTCTCACTCACAGTTTCTTATGGGCACAAAATCCTCGGACATGAGCTTATCGTCACCTTCACACAACGTGTTATACTTTGAACAAGCTTCGATACAAAGAGAGGTTTGGATGATTGAGTGTCATGGCATTGATACGTCCTCAAGCGACCATGAGTAAGACAAGGAAAAAACATAGAACATCTTTCGGTATAACTGAGGAGTTCTCTGGAAGAGAGGCGTGATTGTAAAAATCGAGTTTTGAAATAATCAGCTTTGAATATTTCAAACTGCTACCAACCAAGTGCTACCAACCGATATTTAAAATGCTATATTTCCCTCAATTTTTGAGATATCGGTATGAAATTTGGTACGCATGTAAACTAGGATACGTAAAATCGATTTAGCCGTTCTCCCGAAAAACGGCGTGAGTGCACTCACGCCCCTCTTCTTCCGACCTCCTCAACTGTGATTATGTTTTGTTGAAGGTATGATTTCTTAGATTCATTCATGTTTGCTTTTTGAATTTGTTGATAACAAGTTTTTGAGCTGACTAAATGTTCACTTTGTTTTATTATTTTACTGCTAGCAGTTAAGGTGATTCCTCAGTGATCGGTAGTGACATTCTAGATCTTGCCTTTGTCAACCGCTCTCTGAAACCATAGTTTTGCCGCCTTTGAGTTTGAGCATCGTTTGCGGAAGCTAGAGACAATCTTTCGAAAATGTTGCATTCAAGTAGACCTGTACGATGTCCAGTTTTATGCATCGAAGTTCGATGTCCAAGAAACATCGACTTTTTAACGATGCATCGAAACAAATTTTAACAAGTCATAACTGAGAAATCACCAAAAATCATGATGCTTTTGAGATGGTTTAAGAGAAGACAATGACTCTTAGGTCTGTATTTAGTCGATATATCGATAAATAACGAGTTTCGATGCATCGATTGACACCAGCTTTAGTATCGAATCCATTCGATGGCTGGAAAACATTGAAATTTCAATCGATGCACAAGCCTACATTCAAGATGAAATCCCAAGAAACCTTTCAATACCATTCCGAGCTTTTTACAACCAATTTTTTCTGTCGAAAGTATTGGCAAATATTTGCGAGTTTGAGGATGTTGATTGAATTTGTACGGAACCTTCAAACTCACAATCTTGCCAGTACTTTTGACCTGAAAAATTGGTTGCAGAAAGCTCGGAATATATCAAAATTTGATCTTTGATCTCGAACTCGACGTCCAAACATTTTCGAAAAATTGACTCTGGCTCCTGCAAATGACGGTCAAAGGCAGCAGACCTATGGTATCAGAGAGCGTGTGACAGTGGCGGGATCTAGCATATTTGAATGTCACTACAGGTCGCTGAGGAATAACCTTCTTGCGATGTCTTCTTGATGGTGTTAAAAATGTCTCATCTGTTTCTCATCCGGAAATTTTGAATGTTACAGGCACGGTTACCAGATTTCCGTCCAAGTGGAACATCTGAAACTGTTGCTGAACGAGAGAGAGAATGGGAAGAAGTACGATGGGTACCTGCGATGACTTTAGATGGGGATCTGTTGATGTACCTTAGAGCAGCTCGCTCTATGGCAGCGTTTGCAGGCATGTGTGATGGTGGATCGGCTGATGATGGCTGCATGGCTGCTTCAAGAGATGATACAACAATCAATGCTCTCGACATGGTATGTACTTGGCTTTTTTACCTAAATTAATAAACATTTTGTTTTTTTGTAAAAGTTGAACAGCTCTAAAGTGAGTTGAAGAAGAAGAAAGGAGACAAGAGTTGCACAGCTGAAAAGAGAGTTGAGAGAAGAGAGGAGATGGAAAGGAAAAGATTCTTCCGCAGTTTTTGCGGTTATACTTAGCAGAGTTGCCAGAGTTATACCCCTTTTTTAAATATTTAAAAAAAAAAAAAAAAAAAAAAAAAAAATAAATTACACAAGAAATGAAACAAAATAGAGAGAAATAGAGAGTTGCGAAATATTTTGTTTGAGAGAAAAAAAAAAAAAAAACTAAATATATTTAGAGCACTTTACCTCCTTGAGTGCTCTAGGTATTTCCTTCCCAAACTTAAGAGTCCCTGGCAGGTCGCCGTTACTCTCCTCTCTCCTATCCTTTGTTTTGAGAATGCTTTGATTGTCTTTCCTACCCCTTCTTTTTTTATGCAGTCCAGTCGTTCGCAGTGAAATATCAGCATAACGAACCACGTGTTTGGGCGGCTGGACTTTACTACTACTACTACTACTTTTTTTTTTAATGTTGTGAGTAATGTAAAGATAGTCAATCGGTCTGTTGCAAACTTTTGCTGCAACCTTTAATAGGTTCTCTTTTGGTGTAAAATTTATTTATTTATTTATTTTAAAATCAAGTACGTAGATAGAAGCCCTTAAAGAGGCTATGACACGAGTCAAGAAAATACACTGTAAAAAATTACAAAATAGAACATGAAAATTTAGATTTAGATTACATTAGAGTGGTTTAACAAGACGTAATTACAAATAGAATTCATCTACAGTATAGTATGCTTTTGAAAGTAAAAGCTCCTCTAACATATGATAAAAGGTAGGTATCTCTTTATTTTTGAACGTAAGTTTTCTGTGAACTGGAAGGCAGTTGAACATCTCGAATGAGGACACCTTTACTTCAGGTCAATTGAAGTCAATAACTTCAAAAATAAGGCTGAAAGTACCAAAAAATGGAATATCGCATTTCGATTCAAGAATCTATTTGGAAGATTCCCATCTAATAATACTGTAACTCCATCAAGAAGTGACCAAGAATATATATGTATTGGTACTTTCAGCCTTATTTTTGAAGTTATTAACAAGATATTTTGCACAGGCATTCTTCAGATGATTATCTAGTCATTGACGTTCCATTTTCTTGAATATAAATTACTTTCCGCCTGTAATTTGACATAAATCGAATGGTAGCACTCCGGTGGCAGAAATCGGCTTTAAACGCTGAAGAATCACCTTTAGACCATGTAGCTCTCGTTTGAATCAGTGTAAAATACATTTATGTTGGGTTTAACCGGCAAGACTGAGCTGTGTAATTACTAGAGTTTCATGTTGTAAAAATCCTCATGTTTCATGTTGTACTGTTTTACCGTTTTTACCGTTTTTTCGTTCTGTTTCAGCTCCATGATGCTGGGTATCATCCAGGAAAGGCACTCCAAGCCCTCGTCAAATGCCCAGTTCCAAAAGGAATTGATAAAAAATGGTGTGAGGAAGAAACGGTAAGACTTGATGTTTTTTTTATCTTCCGTCCTCTTTTGAAGTGAATATTTGCAGAATCCTGGAGGAAATGAAGTTTAACCCGTGAAATGGGGCTGTTGCACACGTTTGCTTTATGCGATTTATTAGTCGTTTCTGGTGTAAAAACCTTCAAAAATAACGATGGCAGCACTAAAAACTTCCGAAATCCACTCCAAAATTCAATAAACGCTTTTATTTGCGCGGGTGTAATGGTGGCTGACGGCAGTAATAATGGAAGATTCCCATCTAATAATACTGTAACTCTATGAAGAAATGACCAATAAGAGACGACTTTCATTTGACACCGGTGTCACCTACGGTATGGTATCATACTATGGGGGAGGAGTAATGAAGTCAAAAGTCTTTTCATTGAACAAAAGAAATTCATTAGACTAATTTTTAAGTTACCCTACAATCATCCTTGTAAAGAAATTTTTATTAAGAACAAACTTCTCACATTGCCCTGTCTATACTGTCTAGATCTTTTAAAATATGCTGTCAAAAATGCCATTATAAGTTCATCTGATCTTAGCCCAACTCATAATTATAATAGTTGTCATCTTTTTATAAACAATCCTAAGATCAGATTAGAATCATCAAAAAGCAATGCATCCTTTTCTGCAATCCAAGTATTTAATGCTCTGCCTAAATCCTTAAAAACTCATTTTAAAAACGGAGAAATGAGTAGTTTTTTTCATGCATTAGAGCTGTTTCTACTATCCCATGCTTTTTACAGCCTACATGAACTGATAAGCTATTAGTAAACTTTAACAAATTAAAATATAATGTTTAATTAATTATCTCTAGCTATAAGAAAACAAATGTATCGTTTTTCCTATGACCTGCACCCAGTCAGTTTTTCTGGCTAACTATGTACCAAAAATGAAAATAAAAAAAACCAGGTGTCACGGTACCATTCATCGGATATGGATCACTACTCTGATGACTAATTGAACAGGCTCATGCAAAAACATCCGATGTCCAAAATATTTTCATGCATTATCCTATGTTATGTCTTAGATTCAGCTTCAATGATTAATATTTGTTCATCCTGAATTCACATATTTCCTTTCTGTTTTTATCCGCAGAAACGTTTCGTGAAAGGCTTGAGGCAGTTTGGAAAAAATTTCTTTCGTATTAGAAAAGATTTGCTTCCCAACAAGGATACGGTAAGTTATAAGTTTTGTTAGTTCCTTTATAAGGTAATTCTACTATATATATATAAACTTGTTAATCGGACTGAATGCTTAATTTTATGACACTTGAGAAAGTTTTCTTCAATTTTCTCATAAAATAATAATAACTAATAGTCATGAATATGCAGCATCATGGGAAAACTTACTACATAGTGCCTAAATAAGTAAAGTATAGTAATGTTTTGGTTATTTTTTTTTTTTGCCTGCGTAAGTTCTTCTGTGATTCCTCTTTTTTTTTAAAGTTAATTTTCTTCTTGTTATGTTCGATGGATTTCTGGAATTTCTCAGATTTGCAAATCTGTCATAAGACGGATGTAGGTCTGTGCGATGTCCAGTTTTGTACATCGAAGTTCTATGTCCAAAAAATATCAAAATTTTATTGATATATCGAAACAAATTTTAACAAGTCAAAAAATGAGAAATCACTGAAATTCGTGACACTTTTCTACGCCTTTAAGGTGGTTTAACCCTTTCCTCTCCACTGTTGAGCTGTAGTTGACAAAATCGATTTACGGGTTCTGCTCCATTGTCGAGCTGTGGTCGACAAAATTTTGTAGCTCGAAATTGACGCTATCAACGGGACAAAATAGGTGTCTGAGAAGTGCTGCACTCTGACAGGCTTCTTCTGAACTTACCAGTGAAGCTCTAGTTCACGGAGTTCTAGTGGATTACAGGAAGGTTCAGCTCGAAAAATGGTGGAGTGGAAAGGGTTAAGAGGAAATAATGATGCTTATAGAAAATGAGAATGAATCGGTCAGATATAGGACTAAAACTAGTGCGAGGTCCGTGAATTTTTCTAAAAGTGAAAATTTCTACAAAATTCTACGAACTACACAATATTGCTGTCGGTAAATTTCAACTGCTATTGGTTTTTTCATTTTTGGTAATTTTCTGCTTATCTGATGCAGATCTGTTTTTAGTTGAAATATTGATAAATAACAAGTTTCGATGCATTGTTTGACATCACCATTAGGCCTAGGCGGATGTGAGGAAAATCAGTTTTGAGAAAATCATGTTTAAAATTTTAAATACGGACTATTTTTCCTCATCTGCTTGTACTATTTTATCCACTGTGAGCTCAAATTTGTAGATCTCATTACAAAATTTATTATGTAGCATTTTGAGGACATTTGAAATTAAAAAATCTGTTTGCTGCCTAAAGATATCCACCCAATTGAGGGACCAGTCCTCAATTGTAAGATATTCATTTATTTAAAAATTGATACATAAAACCACACTGAGTATGTAGGTAACAGGTTATCGTACAAGTCAAAGAGAACTACAGAATGGGGCTGTTGCACACTTTTGCTTTAAGTGATTTCATAGTTGATTCTGGTGTTAAAACTCAAAAATTAATGATGACCACTAAAAACTTATAAAATCCACTCCTAAACTCAATAGACACTTTTATTTGCGTGGGCATAGTGGTGGCTGAGGGCAGTAATAATGGGAGATTCCCATTTAAGTAGACTGTAACTCCATCAAGAAGTGACCAAAAGAGACGACTTTCATTTGACTCCGGTGTCGCGGTACCATTCATGGGATGTGGATCATTACTCTGATGACTGTAATTAGTCTGTAAATCATCTTTGCCAGCATGGAGAGAGTGACGAAATTAAGATAAGAATCTCCCATTATTACTGCCCTAAGCCACCATTACGCCTGCGCAGATAAAAGCGCTTATTGAGTTTAAAACTGGATTTTGGAAGTTTTTAGTGCTGCCATTGTTATACTTTGGGGTTTTTACACCGAAATCGACTATTAAATTGCTTATAGCAAAAGTGTGCAACAGCCCCATTAACAATTATGAGGGCAGTGAAAACAATTCATCAATGTGATAAAAAGATTTTTCAATCAGAAAACACTCTAGGGAAGAAAAGAAAAAAGTAAAATAAGTAAGTAAGTAAAATAAAGATAAGTAAAATAAATTAAGTAAGATAAATTCATTCGGTGAAAAAAGGAAAAGAAACGAAAGCAAAACAAACAAAAGTTTTTCTGCTGGCTTGTTGTCATTCTCAGAATATAAATTTCACTATCCAGTGTCATTTTTTAGAATCCAAATTTATCTCTTTTTTTTCAGTCGGAGCTTGTTGAATTTTATTATTTGTGGAAGAAAACACCCGGAGCCAATAACAATCGACCCCACAGGCGGCGGCGTGGATCTTTACGTCGCATCAGAAACACCAGAAACACTCGAGGGGGCACACCTAAAGAAGAGCCGGGAGGAAACGGTATGTCGGGTAAAGAAAATTTATTTATACATTAATTTAAAATTTGTGCATAATGCCTCACCGGCTAAAGTACAGGTCAAGTAGCAAGTAACTGTTAAGGGGAGGTTGACACTTGTATGCCGCCCATGTAAAGGGTTTAAGTAAAAGTTTGGGTAGCGATTTCTCTTTTGCATTTGAAGCTAGGATAATGGGACTTGGCAGGTGTGTTCTTTAGTCTTTCAAAAACAATGTTAACAACTTTTTTTTAATTTGTTGTAACTTTTTTGCATGGTTACCAAATAGTTGAAAAAAGTAAAAAATGTTCATTTTTTTTTTTCTGTCTGTTTTAAAACAATATTATAAACATGACAGGACAATAAAGTTGCTAAAATTGTAGATAAGCATTTGCCAAGCAATTTAAACCAAAAATAAGCTTTTAACGGTTCTCTAGATATTGGTACAGAAAGATGAAAATATTGAAGTTTTCAGGAAAGAAGATAGAAAATCATCCCCCGCGGACAAGAAAATACAAAAATATATTGAAATAAAATCATTATATATGACATTTTGTAGTGATTCCGTCACTTTAAATTAAGCAAAACACCATAAATAATACCTGTAAATGCTCAGGAGAATGGAAAGAATAAAAAAAAAAAAAAAAATCTTTCGATTTTCAGGTGTCAAGCTCCCCTTAAATGTTGTTGGACCCTAGACCAACGTTTCGTTTCTGTCGAGCTGGTAAACTTTTTAAAATGCAAAAAAAAATGGTACGAATATTATTTAAGGGACCATTCAACTCCCACTTCAGAGATCTATTCTTTGAGAACAGGCATCTAACCCTTCTCTTGATTTACATCTTAGAGCTTTTGAACTTTGCTGTTTTTAATGGATTTATCTCTTTTATGCAGTATAAAATGGGTTCAATTATTCTCAAAGATAGTTAAAATATTTTATTAATTTTGTATGTAGGTTATCTTTAGTAAATTTTTTAAGTTATCACGAGGAAATGGCAAATTTTGGGTACGATGGGGCTCTTGCAAACTTTTGCTGTGAGCAAATAAAAAATTAAATCTGATGTAAAAACCTGCGGAAATCACGAAAACCACACTTAAAGTCTAAAATTCTGAAATAAACTCACAAAACTGCTGTAACGGCAAGATCATAATGGCGGTTCAACGCAGGTATCATGGGAGATTCCTGTCTAATTTGTCTCTTTCTCTATGGAAACACAGAGGTATGTCTCAATTTAGATGGGAATTTCCCATGATAATTTGAAATGTACCAATAGCAGCACTGGCTAATTTGTAGAATATTGTAGAAATGTTCACTTTTAGAAATATTCGTGGACCCCGCGCTAGTTTTAGTCCTATTTCTGACTGATTGATTCTTATTTTCTGTTCCTTGTAGGAGTCGGTTCAGCTAGACCTTCGCCCAACTCAAAGGAACAAGGAGAACAAGGTGGTAGCTCTGGTAGTGACGAAGAGAACTCTGAAGACGACTCAGATGCTAGCGGCTCTCGGTGTCAACACTGCTTTAACACGAGTAAGTTTAAGCTTCTGCCAAGCCAAGGCTGCTTTTCAAATGAGAAAATTTGGAAGGATCAAGGACTCAAGCCACGTTAGAAAAAAAAAAAATAGGAAACACCCCACAAACACTTTTTCACATCAAAATTATTATTAAAACAATTACAAACTAAATGGCCAAAAAAACAACACAGACAAATTAAAGATTAAAATTGGAAATAGGCCAACAATAAATAAAAACTTCTGAGACCTTTCGGTGCACTCACAGCACCACTATCAATTGGAAAAATCAAATAAAATGAAAACAAAATTGTTGTAATTGTGGGGTGTGATATTGAAACTTCTTGGAGGCAGCCATGATCGAGATCTCTTATGCACGTTTTTCATACAGGCTCGGTTTGTTTGCCTCACTTTTTTTAACCTCTAAATTTTTTAAAAAAAATTGTGACAAACACATTTGAAATTGGTTTTAATCAAAACTGCAAGTGTTTTAGAGTGACTATCTGGACACCGAAATTGACATAATTGTTTCTTCTGGAAGGATTTGCACAATAAAGAATCTGACGCATAACAGAAATGTGCAAACTTTTCTCACCTGGATACTTGTATTAAAATTCTGTGTCCAGATAGCCACTCTTAAGTACTTGCACTTTTGTTTAAAACCACTTTCCTTTAGATTAATTACACTTTTTGATTTAAGGTTAGAAAAAGTGAGGTAAGCAAACCAAATTCAGATCGCCCTTGCTGTCACACTTTGAGGTAGAACTTTAAACATATATGGCCCTCTCTATCGCTACAGCTCGTTGATTACAAATTAATCCATTTTCTTGTACAACAGGTTAATTAATTATGTAGTGATTTAATTAACTATATAGTATAGTGGTTAGGAGTGATAAAATTGTGTTTTCATGCTTCTGAATTCCATCATTTCAGGTTCAAGAGACTGCCAACCATTAACGTCTGGCCCCAAACAAGGAACACTGCTCTGCCAAGACTGTCGAGCTTATTACAAGAAGAACGGTGAGCTACCGCCCGTTGCTAATCGAGGCGATAGCTCTTATCTATTCAGGCCTGTGCAGAATCATGATTCACCGGAAAGTTCTCCGTCTCGTATGCGAACTCGAAACAAAGCTAAAGAAACTGTAAGTTCTTGCATAATTCTGATATCATCCACTATTGGGGAATTCCTTTACAGCAAAGTGAAAGAAATGAATTATTTCAAAATTAAATGCATTTGTTATTGGTGTCAAGTAGGCAATGTCGACATAAATACTAGGAACACAGCCCAAGAAACATAAATTTGAAGTACTCGAGGTGATTCTACAGCGTTCAGTCATTAGTGCTGGTTTCTGCCACCAGAGCGCTACCGTTGGAATAATGTCAAATTACAGGCCAGAAGTAATTAATATTTAAGACGTCGGAGTGTCAGTTACTGGATAATCATCTCAAGAATGTCTCTGCAAAATACCTCGTCTATAACTTCAAAAATAAGGCAGAAAGTACCAAAAACTGAAATATTGCATTTCGATACAAGAATCGATTCGCAATATTCCATTTTTTGGTACTTTCAGCCTTATTTTTGAAGTTATTGACGAGATGTTTTGCAGAGAGACGTTCTTCATGATGATTATCTAGTAACTGGAACTCCATTTTCTTAAATATGAGTTACTTTTGGTTTGTAATTTGACATAAATCAAATGGTAGTTCTCTGGTGGCAAAAATCGGCGCTAAATGCTGAAGACTCACCTTAAAGAGCCTCTTTTCTCAATCTTGAAGTTTTATGAAAAAATTGATCCTCTGACAAAATACTTTCTGTTGCTTTTAAAGGGATCACATAAATACAAGACACTTGAAGACAGAGTGATCAGTGGTATATGTTTTGTAATCACAGGTTACTGAGATAATTACACTGGTGATGTTTTTTTAGATATTTACAACACTTTTCTTTTTATCTTTTCAGCCCACGAAAAACGCCAAAGGGAAACAAAGTGGTACAACTACTCCTGATGCGGAACTTGAGAAGAAACAACCGACTGGTGGTGTCAAATCTCCTGGAACGTCCAGTAATTCTAGCTCACCAAGTGACAAAGCAAAGAAAAGAGTAAGTTCCTTGTTATTTCCGAAGAATGAGAGAATTGAGAGAAAGAGAAATTATTATGGTTTCATTTTTCGTATCGTGCAACCATCCCCATTTACCAACCAACAGCTGTTTCAAACAGCTACTTACAAAATAGAAACGCTCAACTTTTGTTTGTATCAGTCTAGTTATTTATCCTAGAAATGACATTGACCTTGAAGTTTTGACATGTTCCCGCTTGTTCCATTGCCAACTTGTTATTTTGCTAATTATACTTTTTGAGTTTATGAGTGGATTTTGTTTGGAACGTTTTGCTGCTGTCAACGTTATTTTCAAGTGATTTCACAAAAGTTGGCACTAAAGATGCCTAGGTTGCAACCAGATGGGACTCTCCCATTGTGACCCACTATAGACCTATATTTAGTGTATTTATTTTATTGGGCTACTTAAAATGTGTTCATCTATAGACCTATATATATAGGCCTTCTATAATGCTGTTGTAAAAGTTTGCAACATACCCGATTATGTAATTAAAATAGGAACCAATGGCTGTACCTAATGTTGTATTTCTTTTCTTTTCCAGCTGAAAGTTGACACTCCGGTGAAACGAAGGAAGAAGTCAGGAGAAGACGAAGGAGGCGAAGAGGAAGTCAAACCAAAAAGGGACCGTCTCGAAAGTCCGGCGGAAAGTGGATCTTCGGATAGCAGTGAAAATGTGGATGAAGTCGAATTACCTGCCGCCAGCAGTCCTGCAGCAGTCACAGAATCAATACCTGCCCCCGTTGCCTCACCTGTGGCAATCAAAACTGAACCCACTACCCCCACTCCCTCTTCCACCCCTATCACCACTCCCACCCCCACCCCCGTTCCTGTCCCTACCCCCTCTCCCACTCCTACCCCTTCTTCCACCGCCTCCGCCACCCCTACCCCTATCTCGACCCCCATCCCTATCCCCAGTCCTGTTTCAAATCCTACCTCCACCTCGAATGCCTCTTCTGAACCGTTGCCTCTAACAGAACCAAAATCTGAACCAATGCCAGCGGTATCCCCAAAGCTCGAAGAGGAAGATTCATATCCGCTGTCTGTATTACAAGTTAATAGGAATTTTGAGCCGGGAATGGGACCACTACCAAAAGTATTTGAAGAGATTCCGCCGCCATTGAAGAATCCGGCGAGTATTAAACAAGAGGACTCGTTTGAACCACCCGTCTTGAATGAGGAGGAATCAATAATGTCTTCGGCTCCCCTTGCAATACCGTTTGTTCCTCCTCCTCCTCCTCCTATTCCGCCTCCGGTTGAAAACGTGAAGATTGGAGAACCTGAGAACCATCCATCTCTCTCGCCTAAGTGCAGCGAAAGCCAAACGTCTTTCAGCGAGGAATCCTCGTCGGTAGTTTCAACTATGCCTGCTCCTTTAATGAGCGTGCTTGAAACTGAAGCTAGAAGTAGTTCAAGCACTGTTTTAACTGATTCAAGCCCGTATATCAGCTCAAGCAGTATTAAATTAGACTCTGAATTATCAGTGCCTCCTCCAAGCGAACCAGTCGTTAGTGCTAGTATTCCTTGTAGAGAAGTAACTCCGAGACCCCCTAGTCCTACTCCACCACCACCTGCGCCTGCACCGGCACCACTAATGATGAATCATCATCTACCAGAAAGTAGGAAGTCCCCGCATTCGATTCTGGTTCCTGCATATCCACCTGTCATGGACAGTAGTGAAAGATCAGAAAAGGTCACCTTGAATATCCCGTCGATTCCTTTATCAAACACTATCAATTACCAAAATCTGTATCACTCGCACTATCCTCTGCATCGTATGGACAAAGTGAATAGCGCTCCTTCTCCATATAATACACCTTCTAACGTTCAAGTTGAACCACAGAACTTAAAAATTAAACAAGAAGTGTTACCTCCAGATCAAATGACACCTCACGTGGACCCTCTTCAATCTTTAAAAGAAGTCAAAGTACCTGGTTATTCTGGCTCGACGTCAATAATGCAGCCACTGTTACCATCAGTTCAACCAGCTATGAATGAGTTCTCGCGGACGGAATCCAATTCTCCGCTGATGACAAGTCCAGTTGTTGAAAATATCAAAAGAGAAAGGGACAGTTACACTCCATTACGGGCAACCACTCCCAAATCTCATCCGGTTAAAATACCGCCTGAAAACACAACGCCGACCTCTTCACCTGTCCCGAATATTTCAACGGCGCATACTCCACCATTCCCACCACCAGCGGCTCCCCCTGCCGTCTCTCATAGTGCTATGAATCTAATTGCTCCTTCCCCGAGTAGTTCAGCAAGTACCCCCACCTCTCTCCCGCAACCTGTCATGCACCCATCGCAGCAGCCCTCTCCGCTAAGCCGAGTCTCGCCGGGGCACTTGGCTCATCCTCACGCCTTCATGCCTTCCATGCATCATCCACACCCATCGTTAATTCATCATCATCATCTTCTTGCAGCAGCGGCGGCGGCACATGCTGCGGCTGTACACACTCCGTATCATCCGTATGCAGGTTACCCGTATCCATTTGCGGGATATCCGTACCCAATTCCGCAGCCTGTCCCTCCTCCGTCTCGGGGTGATCAAAAGCGTGATCTAGAGACAACAACGCTCATGTCATCGCATCATTCTTCTTCTACGTCTGTCTCGAGAGTGCGCGAGGAAGAAACGCTTCAAATGCACTCCTCCACTTCTCATCACTCAGTTCATCATTCAACTGATAAGCAACAGACGATTTCTCATTCGACGACCTCCAGCAGTTCAGTGCATCATAAGATGAAGCGAACGAGTAGTCCATCATCTTTGCCACAATCTGCAGGAAGTTGTCACATGACGGCAACGCTTTCGCAGTCACTGTCAACAAGTCATGGAAACCATCATCAACACAATCAACAGCATCATCATCATCATACAACGGTTCCTCCGCCAGAGCCGATGCAGTTGGCTGGACGAAGTAGTAAACCACTGCCTCCCTCGATGGGACTTCAATCGCCTGATCTTAGAATGCACGGTTTAGGTCCTGGAGTTCCTCCCGGAAGTTATCTAAGCCCCGATTATGGTATGAGTCAAGAGATGATGAAACCGCCGGATCAAGGCGAAGAACTAGCAATGGGAGGTCAGGAAGAAGAGGAAATACCGAGTCCTACTCATCATATTCCTCGAGGACCCTCTCCGGAGCCCAAAATTGAAGATACGGAATGTCATCGAAGTCAGAGTGCAATTTTCTTGAGACACTGGAATCGTGGTGATTACAACTCTTGTACGAGAACTGATCTCACTTTCAAGCCTGTTCCTGACTCAAAGTTGGCGAGGAAGAGAGAAGAAAGATTAAGGAAACAAGCGGAGAAAGAGAGAGAAGAGAGGGAGAAAGCTCAGCAAGCAAGACAGGTATGTTTCAATTTCTTTCACCGTCCCGCCCGTCCCCTCCCCTTCTTCGATTATTTTTTTTCTGACTAACCCTTCCCTTGGTGGTGGTACTATTGTGCTACCATGTCTTTACTTTCTCACTAAGTACTAACAAAGTCAGAAATTGAGAAAGTATCGCAATGATGCAGATGTCTGTCTGTCTGTCTGTATCCCGATATAACTTTTGAACCAATGGTCCATAGACATCCAAATTTTCCAGAGGAGTTGCTCTAAACATTCCTCAGAGGGACTTTTTTTGTTTTCAAAATTTTAAGTTTCAAACAAGTTATGGAAGATAACAAGTTTCCATTAAGATCAATGGGAAAATGGGTAAGCATAGGAAAAATTGGAATTTTTCAAATATAGCTGTTTGAATTTTGATTATAATTTGTTAAAACTTTCTGCAACCAGCCCACTGTAAAATGAACCCCTTAAGGGGGGTCTGGGGGTCTCCCCCAGAATATTATAGGGGGGTCTAGGGGTATCCCTCAGAATATTAAAGAGGGTCTGGGGGTTTCCCCCAGAAAATATAAGGGGGTCTGCCCCCCCCCCAGATTAAGTTTGATGTGAGAAAGTGTGTGTGGGTTATTCCCTATAGTTTATTTTCCATAAAAATCACTTAAGATATTAGGTATTTCAAACTCTATTATACGATAGTAAGTTTGCCGCACCACTTTGAAACACAAAACAGAATCACTATTTGTGTAGGGTGGTATGAATGTCTTACCACCACCTGGTGATGTCTATAAACACTTTAAGATTATATCAGAAATTAAAGGGAGTTGTCTGTGAATACTTGTAACAAAATTTTTACCTCAGTGAACAAATTTATCTTTCAATCTTATTTTGCTGAATATGAAATTTTGACCATCAAATACTCCAGAGAATCAAGAAGGTATGCTCAGATTCATTTTATGATCATTCAGATTGTATTTTTTTACCCCGAAAAATGCATGGATTGTCAAAGTTGAGTGCAGTTTCATTGATAACCTCAGCCTTAATTTTAAAAAAACCAAATATTTCACAGACTTTGAAAAATTCGTTGCAAGGAGGGAAAACATTTTACAACCCATGTTTGTGGGGAAATTTTCACATGGAAATTGGCTCAGAAATTTCCTCATGTTAACCCTGAATTATTCTGTCTATTGCAAGCGATTTGCAAGTGGTTTGCGATACTAGGAGGTAAATATTATGCTGCTCAACCTGTGTTCATAAAAAATGAGCCTGTGTGTGCTTTGGAAAATGATCACATTTAATGTTACTTCAGTTTATTGTAAAGCTACTAAGCAGAAAAAAATTGTTTGTCTCACTAATTCCTAATTCTCATTCTGTTACAGCAACAAAGGAAGATCCAAACACCAGAAAAACATGAACCCAAGCCTCCGTCAAGGGGCCCTGTGGAAACTGTCACCTCTCCTTATGACAGATTTGCTCCTCGAGCAAATTACCCAGACACCCCTGCTTTGCGGCAACTGAGGTATAGTATTTTCAATCCATCTTTGGTATCTGGTTGATGTAAAACTTAGTCACTAAGTTGACGTAGCTTGAGAATCTGTCACCCTCTCAGCTTCCCTAAGAGCCTCCCCTATCATCTATGGTACCATGTTATTATACATTATACATTCATGTTAAGCTCAATCAGAAGCAAACTAGTTAATCTTTCTAATGAGTTCAAAGTCATTTGGCTTGTCCAGTTTTGAAGTTACAGCATTAGTCTGGGTACTTCTGGTACACACTTTGTTTGTTGCATAAATTGTTGAGTAATATTAATAAACTCATCAGTGAATCCTTTGAAATCTCCAGTTATCAATTATCATCGCAATTATCATCATTTGCATTATTTATCGCATTTATCTCCAGTTATCATTTTAGTCTTTAACAAGAATTTTACCTTCTTCATTGTATTTTAATTGAATTTTTCCCTGTTTCCCCTCTAGTGACTTTGCTCGTCCACACGTAGGCTTTTCTCCTGTATCTCTGCAACGTATTCCTCCTCAGTGTATGGAGCCAGCAATCTTACACTACCAGTTGAACCCCGCCTTTAACAGGTATTCTATTTTTTGTTGTTGTTAAAGTGATGAAAAATCCGAGTCCATAGAACATGTGTGTAACAATCCTGTCTTTTTTTTCCCCCCTCTTCAACATTTCTGCTTTTATTACCTAGTCTTAATAAATGCCCATGCTCATCTGACTTAAGGTAATTCTATGGCATACTCCCGGAAATTTTAATCCGATAGAAGGCGTTACATACTTATTGTTCTTTGCAATGTTTCAATAAAAATATTTTAATCAGACAAATAAAGCTCACCCAGTTGACAAAGAAATATATCCCTTGATTTTAGAAGACTCAACCATGACGGTGTTAGAAAAGCTTTTCAATCAGTCCCATCAGTCGAGCTTGGAAAATTTAGCAACTGCTAAATGCTGCAAAATTTTTAAAACGGTCGTATAATGTTCTAACCCTCATGTGCAATAATGCGAAATTGGGCGTTTACGGATTTTCACGTGAAATAACAGTGAAATTGCAAGAAAAATTACGAATTTTGCACAAATAACCGCGAAATCAATGATTTGGCAAAATATCGCGCAGCAGGATGTAAAATTTGCATCATTTTAAAATGCATCATTTTTTGAGGTGAAACATGCTTTTTTTTTTTCTTTCTCTCTTAAGGGAGGTTGGCCTGTGTTTATGTAAGCAGACAGATATATATTTAGAATTGAATTGCACAATCCTCTGATATACATATGCCTTAAAATAAAAAGAGATCCAAAAATTGTTGCAAATAAACATTAAGACTTGATGTTTACTTTGAAGAACGCAAGAAGTGCGCTGATAAATCAAAATTAGCCTAAAATAACCTCAAAATCAGTAAAAATTAACATAGAAATTAAGGGGAAAAACGAGCGAAATTTTCCAAGCTGTACCCATGAGTAGCCAGTCAGCTGATGTCAATCTACCTAATTTATGAATAATGTTTCAGACTGGAGTTAGAGCAGTTAGAAAGAGACAAACGTGAACGTGAGTTGAGGGAACTGCGGGATCGGGAATTAAGTGATCGGTATAAAGAAGAATTCATCAAAGGCTCCGGCCCTCGGTTAGCTAATCCACTGGATCCACATTGGCTGGAGTTACATAGAAGGTAAGAATGTTTTCTGTGTAAAATTGATGAAATTGAAGGAAAGTTGCTAAAAGTGGGCTGCAAAAAATTCTTGACAATTTTCGAAAAAACAAATTTCTTTAATATGAGACTGAGATTTAAGTTGGTTCTTCAGCGTTCTGTACCAATTTCTGCCACCCGAGTGCCATAGTTTGATTTATGTCAAATAGGGTTCTTGCAAACTTTTGCTACATGGGATTGAAGAGATGATTCTCGCCTAAAAACCTGTAAATATGACAGTGAGTACACTAAAAAATCACAAAATTCACTCTCAGAATGGAGCTTAATGGCGGAGAGATGCAAGTATCATGGGAGATTCCTATCTAAAATGAGACATATCTCTGTGTTTCCGTAGAGAAAGTGACATAATAGACAGGAATCTCCCATGATACCTGCGTTGAGCCGCCATTGCAAACTTACCATTACAGCAGTTTTGTGAGTTCATTACTGAACTTTATACTTTCCCGGTGTGATTTGTGTGATTTTTGCTGGTTTCTACATCACATTGGACTATTCATTTGCTCACAGCAAAAGTTTGCAAGAGCCACATTGCAGACCGAAAGTAACTTATATTTGAGATAATGAAAAGTCAGTTACTAGATAATCATCTGAAGAACTGTATCTCTGCAAATCCCACTCTCCATGAAATACTGAAAGAGTTTGTCTTACTTTTCTTCATAGGTATGGTGGTTTAGGTCCCTCAAGTGCATCGCCAGCAATGCAGCAGTTTGGAATTTTCCAGTCGCAAAATGCTTCTTCTCAGCCCGTTTCGTTGAATCCAATGGAAAGAGATCGACTAGAAAGGCTCAGTAAGTCTCCACAATTCTTTCTTGCTATCGACAATTATTTATCAGTCCTGTAATTTGAACTCGTGTGTTTAGTATTTTGTCGTAATCTTTTTTTTTTCTTTCAAAGCAGGTCTTTTGTGTTTTATTTAATGCATGTTGTATCTTAAAAGTTTTGTGCCGAATGCTTCCCTCGAGTTCCTACTTTTACACTTTAAGGAAGTGTCCCTCTTAGTTTATGTTGCCATCGTTTATTTATTTATTTATTATTTTCAAGTACATAAAAGCCTTTAAAAAGGCTATGGCACGAGTCAAGAAAATACAATTCCAAAATGACGAATGAGAATTTAGATTACAGTAGAGCAATTTGACGAGATACTGACATTACTAACCATTACAGAAGTCATCTAGATTATAGTAGGCTTTTGAAAGCAGCAGTTCCCTCGACATACGATAAAATTTTGGTATCTCTTTTTTTTTAAACATAAGTTTTATCTGAGCCTGAAGGCAGTTGAACATCCTGACAGAGGACGCCTTTATGTTGTTGTTTGATAATGCAAGTCTTGCTTTTTCTGGGGTAATGTTTCTATGGCGACTGCTATAGCTGTATTTTTAAAAATTCCAAAGTTTGTACTTTTTGTTTTCCTGAATTTTCTTCCTGAATGAAGAAAAACTTGCACTGTCTGTGCAGTATGGTTGTTGACACGGTACCTTACCTTTTCCCCTAAATATTTCTCTTTTTGAACATATTTTATTTGCCAAGGTTTGCTTTTTATTTATTCATTTATTTAAAGTAGCAAATGGGCAACTGCCCCATACATGCAAAATACAGAAACAGAAAAGAACAAAATCCAAGATTAACATAATTCAAAAATATGACCCCTGGCAAAAAACTTAAAATGAGAAAGGGAATCAGATGATCTAATAAATTGGGGCAGGGCATTCCAGGATCTCATAAGCCTAACTAAAACTGAGAAAAAACAAAGATTGTTACGGGCTAGAGAACAAACCAAGGATTATCATTCCTAAAATTTAAAGGGGCCGTGCTCTGAATTGAAAAAGATGGGTTAAATCCTGAGAATTAATAAAACCAGATAAAACTTGAAAATCAAACAAAACATCAAAGTAATTTTGTAAAGGATTTAACAGTAGGAAGATTAAACTCCACAGAAATATCAGTGAGATCATGAATATAAAACGGTACAGGCTGGCCCGATTTAAAAGAGAGAAACCTAAGAAATTGCCTTTGAACTGCTTCCACAACATTAAAATGTTTCTGAGAGAAGGAAGACCAAATAATAGAACCAAAAGTTAGAACAGGCGAAACAATCGCGTTATAAAGGTGAAGAACAGTGTTTGGACTAAACTCAAAAGAAAAACGCCTCAACTATATGACGCACATGACTATACATTCACTTGGAATAGTGCTTGGCAGAAAAATTAAGGTTACACTTTAAAGGACTTCAGGAATAGGTGTAGGGTTAGTTCATACCATATCATACCAGGGGGCTGATTCTACTCTTTTAAACGAGACAGTGGGAATTGGCCAACCCTATTGGTTTAAACGGCGTCACGTGACAGATTTTGAAGTCGTTTGAGTTGTTCATTATAATAGAACCAAAAGTTAGAGCTGGCGAAACAATCGCTTAATAAAGGTAAAGAACAGTGTTTGGACTGAACTCAAAAAAAAAGTTCTAGAATTTTTTTTTTTTGCTATTTTGCAATATTGCAATTACTCTAACTTGAAACTCGAAAAAATATTCAAAACTCAACTCGACTCAAAGATTCAATACTCAAACACCTCTAACAAAAATCCAGGCCTGCAGAATATTCCCTATCCGGCAATCTCGGATCGCGTGATCAGTGTGGCAAAATAGGAAATTTTGTGGTAAATTGTGGCAAAAATTAAAAATTTTATGGTGTGGCAAAAATTCAACGTTTTGTGGCAACCTTTTCGCAAAAAGTGTGGCAAAACAGAGTTTGAGCGGTAAACAAATTTTGGGATTGCAAAAGAATAGAGAGGTTGTGGAAGATTCTGCAGGCCTGCAAAAATTAATGTCGCTATTGAATCAACGCGGTTTGGCTCCTCTACACGAAATATGCTGTGGAAATGAAGAAGCGTGGTGGCAAAAAATTTTTCGTAATGAAAATGTTTTGTCACCAAATAGGTGGAGGAGCCGGTTTCAGCAGTGCTGGTGAGGCAGAGCGGCTTGCCTTAGCCACTGATCCGATGGTGCGACTACAGATGTCTGGCATTTCACCAGAGTATCGTGCTCACGCACACACCCATGCTCACTCGCACTCTCATACCCATACGCCTCTTCATCTTCACTCCGGTCAGCAGTCATCCCAAACTGCGTCGGTTACTCAAGACCCGTCTGTCTTTTCTTTGCCAGGTTTGTTTGCTGCTTTTATTAGGGGTAGGATCTGCAGAGAAACCTGAGTGCTATGGACACCTTTATTGGAGGTCCTCATCAAAATTTCAAAGTGGGACTTTTGAATTCCTATGAACTCAAATGGGGCTGTTGCTCACTTTTGCTGTAAGCGATTAATTAGTGGATTCTGGTGTAAAAACCTCCAAAAATAACGATGGCTGTATTACACACTTCCGAAATCCACTCCTAAACTCAATGAATGCTTTTATTTGCGCAAGCATAATGGTGGCCGAGGGCAGTAATAATGGGAGATTCCTATCTTAATTTTGTCACTCTATCTATGCTGACAAGGATGATTCACAGAGTAATTAGTCATCAGAGTAGTGATCCACATCCGATGAATGGTACTGTGAAATCTAGTGATACCTGTGTCACATGAAAGGTCTCTTATTGGTCACTTCTTAATGGAGTTACAGTCTTGTTAGAAGGGATTCTCCCATTATTACTGCCCTAAGCCACCATTACGCTCGTGCAAATAAAAGCGTTTGTTGAGTTTAAGAGTGGATTTCGGAAGATTTTTAGTGCTGCCATCGTTATCTGTGGAGATTTTTACACCAGAAACAATTGTTAAATTGCTTACAGCGAACGTGTGCAACAGCCTCATTGGCGAAATCTACTTCATCCAAGTTTTTCAGTATCACGGGAGGCTTTGTTTTCAATCAAATTTGTCATGACTCCAAACAGTTGGTAGTTTTCAGGGGTTGCTGGTGAGAAGGAGGAACAAAGACTACAAAAGCTCTACCAAACTCTGAATGTAATCTTGAAGGAGGTCCTCGGCTCTGCCCATGGTATGATAGTGCCCAGGTTTCTCTAGGGATCCTAATTAGGGGTTCCCACTTAGAAAAAGTGTCGGTAAAACTAGAATGGCTTAGGATTTTTTTTTTTTTATTTCACATCTACAGTTTCATTAATTTGAAAATTAATTAACTTACATTAATCTGTCATTTTTATTCCTCTTGTTAAGCTTAATTTTTCTTTGTGTTTTGAATTAGGCCAAGGATCAGCTGCATCATCGTATCCGCGGCCAGGAATGCTGCAGTCGCGCGATACCCCGCTTGGTCTTCATCATCCTAGCGATCTTCTAGCGCGACCTTTCGCTGATCAGCTTGCTCATCAAGCAGTAGCTCACGAGCAGCTTCAGCGCCAGATGCTTATGGAGCGCGAACGATTTCCTCATCCCCTTGTCACTGCCCACCATGACGAGTATATCAGGTTTGTTCAACAAATACGGCATGTTCCGGCCCTAAATTCTGCTAATCATCAGCCAGATAAATAAACTGTAGGAAATACCCTACGAACACTTTCTCATATCAAATATAATCTAGTTCCACACCTCCAGACCCCCCTTTAATATCCTGGGGGAGACCTCCAGACCCCCCTTTGACAATCTGGGGGAGACCCCCAGACTCCCTTTTGATATGTTTATCCAAATCCGAAGATCCGTTTTTGAAATATTTTAATTTTTCCCTCTTTTGACCCATTTTCTCATCAATTTTAGTGGAAACTATTTTTCATCCTCAACTAACCTAAAAATTTTAATAAAAAAAAAAACAAAAACAAAAAAAAAAACAAAAACAAAAAAAAAAAAAAAAAAAAAAACCTCTGGGGAATGTTAAAAGCAACATCTCTGCAAAATTTGGATGCATATGGATCAATAGTCAAAAAGTTATGCTGGGTTTCTCGTTTTATGGCCTACAGGCAGACAGACAAACGCCACAGAAATTTTGTGCATTTACACCTCTAAGCCACATATTGTTAAATAAGATTGATACTGTATGGATGAATATTCTTTAGGATAGTATTAGGCATGATGAGAGCCAATTATTTTGTAGTTATCATGATTTATTTAGTCGTAGAGGGCCAAGTATCGAAACAGAATACCGTGAAAATCTCTGCGCTGTTGCAATACTTTCTCTATATCTAACTTTATTTTTTATTTTTTTTTATTTTTCAAAATAGTATACATGCCAGAGCGGTGATACATGTCACAGATACAACACAGTACATGAATAACAATAATTTTAGACAATAGTAACAATAGTTCTTAGCTGAAGCAAACTATAGTTTTATTTCTTCACAAGTCAAAAAAAAAAAGGAAATTGGGAAAAAAATTATCAAAATGGGCTGGGGAACTGTTGGGAACTGAAAATAACATCAAATCTTAGCATAAGTGTTTTACCCCAATATTAATTAGTATTTCTGGGCGCGGCGTGCTAAAATTAATTCACATGTCAATGGGTTACTTGAGGATAAATTGTAAAGTGATTTTATCATGTGTAAAACAAATTTAAAATTTGTCCTCTATATGACCTCTTTTTTCTCAAACTTTTGTTACAGATTAAGCCGAGAGCGAGAACTGAAAGTACGAGTACTAGAAGAAGCTGCTCGCAATTCAAGACAGTAACTATCACTCGAAGGATTTGAACAATAACTAAATTGTCTTTGCATTATTTTGTAAGCCTTTGGGCCTTTTTCAGTCTGATTGATATTTACGAGTCACTGAAAACAGTGGAGGAAGAAACAAATAACTTTTTTTTGATCTCTTCTCAAGTTTATTTGTTTTCTTTTTTTTTTGTATTTTCCTTTTTAAATTTTATTAAGAATTTTAAATTAATTAGAAATTTCTGTTTAATTCTAAGGTTAATTTTGGTGCACAAAAAATTGAATTCATTTATATGTTCATATGTGTATACATTTGTATTAATTGACTATTCTATATTTTAATTTTTTTTTTTTTTTTTTTTTTAATCTATTTATTATTGGTGACAGGTGAAAATGTCATATTTGAAGTGTGCAACGTGCAAAATGTTCAATAAGAAATGTCCATTGCAACAATGTCTACTATAAAATGTCCAATTCACAATTTGTTCAAAGAAAATAAATGCCCCTTGTAGGATTTGTCCATCATGCGTAGATGCCCCTTAGAATTATGTCCAATCAGAGACTCAGTAAGTACACAAAAAAAAAGTCCATGAGATATAAATCTTACCTCAAGTTATAAATAAAGCACGAAATACGAAGTCATTAGATTCTCAGCTGTTTTGAACATGGCAATGTATGGTTTGTAACCAATTTTGACAGATGTACAGGGCCAGATTCATGCAGCTTTTGTCTAAGGGCAGCTTTGTGAAAACCTACGTTCATTCCTGCTTTTCAACGTCTTCGTCATTTCTAATTTTAGCCGCCGTCTTCGGGACATTAAACACCTGGAGGTTTTTAGATTCATGGACAAAATCTACTATTGGACATCCTTCTATACACGTCCCAAAATTCATAGCAAACTTTTTTACCACGTATTTTTAGGGTCAACATAAGACTTTTTCTATAAACATGGGTCCGAAATTGTAGTCTTTTCGAGTTTCAGTGTTGCAAAGCTTCCGAAAAACAAATTGAAAAATCGTCATAACTCCCTCGTGAATTGTTCTGAATGCTCGTAGATTTGTACTCTGATGTAATTTTAGGCGCTCTTGCCGATATTTTGGCTTTGAAAATGCTGTATGCAAAAATTTGAGGGGGGTTTGGGGGGTTTTTCTCACTTTTTCTCACTTTTTCTGGCCAAACTATGTGAAAACATGCTTTCGGTCTCATCAAACCCAAAAATGGTTAGCATTATTAAGTTTGTAAAAAAAATATGCATTTTTGGTCCTTACAAGTTTTTCCATTTTGCAAACCATTTCCCAGAAAATCGTCCCTGAAGTTAGAGAAGTCGGCCAAGAATTGACAAAATCAAAGAAAAGGCAATTATTGGCCGACTTCTCCAACTTCAGGGACGATTTTCTTGAAAATGGTTTGCGAAATGGAAAAAATTGTGAAGGACCATAAATGCATATTTTTTACGAATTTTTGAGTAATGCTAACCGTTTTTGGGTTTAATGAGACCGAAAGCATTTTTTCGCATAATTTGGCCCCAAATAGTGAGAAAAATCAAGAAAAACCCCCCAAACCCCTTCAAAGTGTTGCATACAGCATTTTCACAGCCAAAATCGGCAAGAGCGCCTAAAATTACATCAGAGTTCCTATTTACGAGCATTTAGAACAATTCACGAGGGAGTTATAACAATTTTTCAGTTTGGTTTTCGGAAACTTTGCAACACTGTAACTCGAAAAGACTACAATTTCGGACCCATGTTTACAGGAAAAAAAAGTCTTATTTTGACCCCAAAAATACGTGGTAAAAAGGTTTGCTATGAATTTTGGGACACCCTGTATGAACATTTATTCACCATGGACCAATTGTGCATTGGACATTTGAGAGTGGACATTGTTTCACTGGGCATTTCTTGTTGGACATTTTGTACGTAGGACATTTAAAATAGGACATTTCCACTGAGCACCTTATTATTGTATGTAATTGTTGTGTACATAAAGGTAACTCGGGGAAGTATGCTCCTGCACTGAGTCAGTTGTGTATCGCATAGCTTTCCACAAAGTGAAGTTCACGCAAAGAAAAATCGCACAAAAAGAATTAAAACTTGCGTTGTTCAAAGCTGATGTGTTCTGTTAAATTGAGCTGTGTTTTGGAGGTCGAGAAACCCAGAGCATTGTTTTAAATATTTGAGTTATTTAGGATTATATTTTCTTAACCAAATTTGTGAATTCATCCAGTTTGTTTTTAGTTGATTTTAAGAATGGGTTTTAACTTTGATTCAATTCAAAGTGAGCTTCCACATTTTTTTTTTCTCTCTTTTTTTTCTTTACAGCTACTTTAAAAATGTAAATGCTTTTTTCAAGGAAATAATTTAAGATATCTTAGATCTTACAATTCTTTTCATTTCTTTAATCTGTAGCAAGTTGAGGAGGCTCAGAGCACTATGTACTTACGAAAGAAAATGGTGGTTGCTAAATGTTCAGGAGGCAATATATTTATGTTAGTTGCTTACAGACCATTAGGTGTTTTTAAGGTGATTCTTCAGGGTTTTGTGCCCATTTCTGCCACCAGAGCGCTACTGTTCAATTTACGTCCATTGACAGGCCGAAAGTAATTCTAATTCTAAAGAAAACGGAGTGTCAGTCACTTGATGATCATCCGAAGAACGTCTCTGCAAAATATTTCGCCAGCAACTTCAAAAATAAGGCTGAAAGTACCAAAAAATGTAATATCCCAAATCGATTCTTGTATTGATTTGCTACATTTCATTTTTTGGTGCTTTCAGCCTTATTTTTGAAGTTATTGACTAGATATTTTGCAGAAACACTCCTCAAATGATTATCTAGTAACTAACTTTTCGTCTTCTTAAATATAAATAACTTTCTGCCTGTAATTTGACATTAATCGGACAGTAGCGCTCTGGCAAAAACTGCCAATCTAGCTCTCTGCAGCTTTTTAAGATGAAAATGTATTGTTTTGTGAAGTTCATTTTCACTTTAGTCTTCTTCTGAAAGTTGTAGGTGAAGAATGTTTGTATAGATTACGCTTTCAGGCTTAAAAACATTAGTTCATCAAGAGTCTTATTCAACAACTCATCAAAAACTTCTAGAAACTTTTCCAAGTTAGTTCTGTTTTTAAATATTGCATTTTTTTTTTTTTTTTTTTAGTAAAAAAAATGAGAACCAAGTTTTTTTACTATTTTTATTTTAATAGGTTGGATGGGGAAACATGATGACTATATTATATACTTACCTTTTTAATCTTCTTTTGATCAAATCAGGCTTAAAGAGGTTTGTCTGTAATACAATATTTAAGTTATTTTTCAGCCATCAAGTTGACTAAGTTATATTTTTTTGTAAGTAATCTAAATAATCATCCGTCAAGGATCATCAAAATATTCAAATATTCAAGTCTATCTTATTCTTCTCTGTCCTTTCATTTCCAATGTTACTGTCAAAGAGAAAAGAAAAAGCTGGGATGAATTTATTTAAAAAGATTTTGTTTTTAATATGTATGAATGTGAGTTTGAATCTGATTCCAAGTGCTCTGTTCATCATAGACAATGAAAAAATTGGTTGAAAATCTTGCAACTGTGTCAAGTTTACTGATTATCACTTTCACTGCGACAGCGCACTTGAGGCGAATTTTCGCGATCGAATATGATTAACAATGCCAACCTAACCTACATATTCGAGGAAACTCAATTGTGGTTTTTAGGTGTTTTCGGGGCATCGATGGCATCAATTCAATTTTGAATTCACCTCCGGACTTGAATTTAAAATCGAATTGATGCCTGAAAACACCAAAAAGTTCGGAAACACGATCCAGTTTTGTGTCGTCCACTTTTGTGATGCATAGGTTGGCAATGACTTTGTATAATTTCGTTGGATATATTCGCTTCTATAACTCCTGTCGGCCCCTCCCTCCTTCCTCTTCCCCCATGAAAATCTTCCATCCCCCCCCCCTGCTTTCCTTCCGTATGAAAGCATTTTTTACTGATTTAAGTCTTTCAAATATCTTCAGAACTCTTGGCTTCTTTGTCTCAAAACTGTTACTAAATTTCAGCCTGTAGGTATTGTTACATAGTGTAAGAATGATCTAAACTGTATCATATTGTATCAATTCGGCTCTAGATTATTTTTATGAATATAACTGTAACTTTGTAAATTTATCTGTACATTATTCTCTTAAGTTTGGAGGATGACTCCCTTTCCTTTTAACTTTATTTCCTATCCTTATTTTCTTCTTCTTCTTCCTCTTCCTATTTTTTATTTAATGATTGTGTTCATTTCTTTGCTTCTACATTTTGTGTTTACGGCTTATAAGAATCTGTTTCAGCGTTCCTCTTAAATTCTATCTTCGAAGCTCTTGCGTCTGGCGATTAATTTTATTTCTTGATCACTAGCCATATAACGACTTCATTATTCATCATAGTCAGTAATCTAATTCTCGATTAGGAATATTTGTAGGCGCGATTCTACGAGTGAGTAATTATGACCATCCTATTTGTTTCAGATCTTCAATTTTCTCCGAAACCGGAGGCCTGAAAATTTCATGTCAATTCTTCCCCCTTCTTACTTGCCATAGCTACAAAACTCTTTTTTTTATGTTTGCTAGTTAATTGCGAAGTTGCATGGCTAATTAAGTGATTACCATATCTTGAATTTTCCGGTCGGAATTTTGTTCACTATTTTTTTTTTTATTTTGTTCTTGTAGTGGAGTGCTACTGACACAAGAACTAGCTCCTTGAAACTCCGCCAGAGAGTGCTACATGATAGGTAAGTCGGATCAGGCCTGACGAAACAATGCCGTAGCAAGAATTAAAATGGCCGACGTACGACCAGAATGGGTTAAGTGTGAAGACAGTTTTACTAATTGCTCTCAAAATTTTCAGGCCTCCATCTATTGCACAAGTGTGCGTGACAACATTAATGCAATCAGAAAACCTTTCCCCAAAAAAGTTTCCCTCCTCAATCTCCAGAGAAAGGGAAGGGGCTGTGGGTAAAAATAGTCAGAAATTGACCTTTTGAGCTTAAAAATTAAGGATATGGAGAAGGGGTGGTGCACTAACCCAACCTTCCCTCCCCCCAACTGGTTGTGCCACTACTACGATAAATGGTCCACTCAAGAATTTGGTATCAAACCAAGGGGAATGATTCATCGTAGTGGCAGAAAATAGGAGTCTGTTATCCCAACTCTTTGCCCAAATTAAGGCTATTGTAAATAACAACAAAAAAAAAATTCTAGATCTGTTGTAGTCAATAACACTGTTTTGATAGAGAGAAAGTTGCCAACGAAAGGCAATTTCATTTCAGTGGAATACTCAATTTCATTCTTTCTTGAAGGACTCTATTTTTCGTTTGTCATCCTGCACTATACTGGTGCTTAAAGAGGGCCTAAATAGCTGTGTGGAAAAAAAAAAAAAAAAAAACGATACTGCCCCCAATTTCGATAATTGTAGGAGCAGAGACGACTGAAATGTGTTTCATTGTACTTAGACTAGCCACATTGGTTTAGATCAATTCAATAGGATTTGCGTGGAAATTCTCGATTATTTTCTTGATTGAGTTTGAAGTCGATTTCCATTCATGATCCAGTCACCTAACAAGATTTGTTGCATCAAACCTTCAAAACTTGTCAAGTTTGGTCGTTTGCTGTGTCTGAAATTTTGACTGTCTTTCTTTTCAATTGTAAGAATCCAATTTTATTGTTTTTCTTTCCTTCAATTTTGGTCTCTTTGTGGTTATACTAAAATATCCCAATGTTTTCTCAATGATAATTAAATCATGTGATAACTAATTTGAAGATAGCAGTAATGAAAATTTTGATCTTTAGTAGATTTCAATGTGTATAAAGTACCTAGGTAGTTGATTAAATAACTGCAAATTATCAATAAATAAGTACATAAAAGTATTCAGAGAGTATTCATCTCATGTGTTTTAGGTATGTGTGTATAATTTTTAGGTGAATTATAGTGAAAAAAGCAGGCTTGAATGGACTGCACACCAGTTCATTTTGCAATAATATTTTTGTAAATAAACGTGTTTTTATTTTTTATCTCTGCTAATCCAGTAGTTTTCATTTTTATCTTACCTTTTTTTTGACCTCTCTTTCCTTGATCTTCTTCATAGAGCTCGTTTCAGAAAAGTAGACCATAATCTTTGGCGGATTTTCAATTTTCCTTCCTTCAAATAAAAAAAAACCTTGCCTCTGACTTAAAACTTTTGATTTTATAGCGTTCCTCAATGAAAAGCTAACGCTCTAATTCATTTTCATTAGCTTTCATTTTATAACATGAGAAATAATGTTGAAAAATTCCAAAGATTATTGGTGTAGGTGCACCTCCGCCTACACTTCTGAAACGACCTGTACTTATTGTCACAAATTAGCCGCATCCAAAATTTAGAACAAATTCCCAACACCTGCTCTGTGCAGTGTGCAGGTGCAGGCGTGCTCTTCTCCTTGTCATAACTTCCAAGTATTTACTTTTGAACAGTGGCGTCGCGTGCAATCTGGCAATAATGTATTCTATCCATATAAACTCATGTAAAAGATCGAATTCAGGGGGTGCACAGTGCACAAGGAAAATTCGATATATTTAATGATTTTAAATGGATCAGTTGCATTGTTGCCAGATGGCACGCGACGCCAATGCTTTTGAATATTAATGCATTATCGTCCAAATTGACAGTTTCACCACGGAGGGCAGGGCTGGTTTCATGCAGGGGTTTATCCTAAATCGGCGTTTTTCGCCCTAGGCTTGATTCCGGTGAAACTTTTGGTATCTGGTTGAGTTACTGGTGAAACTTTTGGTATCTGTTTGAGTTAAACATCAGCAGTGGATCCACAAAATTTTGTAATCTTAAAATGATTTTTAGTGGGAGGGTTGGGGTCAAAGTTAAAACCTTTAAACTCAAATATCTTGATAATGAATACTGCTTGTTGCGGTTTGTGCAAAAAAAAAAAACTGCAGGAAAAATCATCTTCCTTTAAACCATACGTATAGTCGTAAGGTGACAAACATGTCCTTGTTTAGCCTGGAATCTTGACCCAAAACTTGCAATTTGTATATTTGTGGGCCCAAAATTTTTTCACAAACTTTGAAATTCCGAAAAAATACATTGCCTTCGACATGGATCTGTATATGTTATGATAAGCGGTAAGTGCACCCTCCCAGGAGTGTTTTCTGAATGGGCCTGTGCGGCTAACGCCGCTTATGATTCTCTAGAGAATTTGCTTCAATGCCATCCAAACCACATTTTCGATTTCAAACTTCCTCAAAATTGATGGTGAAATTGAGTTCTGTGACGTAAAAAATCCCCGGATTACGAATTTTATTGAATTTTGTCTTATTTGCAGAGAAATAAACTTTTTTCGGCCTCATCGCTACCGCTGAAAACTACAAAATAGCTATTTTTGCAATTCCAAAAGTCCATAACTCAGAAACGAAATTTTTCCCAAATACGTGGTTAAGATGGCTTTGTAGCAAATTTACTAGAGAATATGATACATCCCAGAGAGATCAAAATCGAAAGGTGCTTTTTTTCGGCGAAACCCTTGAGCATATTTGATGACATATCTCTTAAGTACTATCGATAAAGGACGGGGCACATTCCTTATGGGAAATGGCCCCTTGCCAAAAGTTGATTTTTTTACATGGATCGAAGCCGCTCGTCGAGCTGATCAAAAGTTCTCACGGCACCAAAAAAAGTTACCGTGCCGTTTTCGCGCAATTTAAGCTCAAAGTTGAAAAATAAAAATAGGAATCGGCATCAGTACGTAGTGCATTTCTGCATTTCTCGGAAAAGAACGGGTGATCGCCGATCGGCGCTTCTGTCTCTCGTCTTACTATAGTATAAAAATCTAAGGGACATTCTTTCACACATTCCACACATTCTTCCACACATTCCACACATTCTTTCACACATTCTTTCAAAATAACTTCGGGATTCTCTAAAATCTCAGATTTTGTCCATTTCTGTGTGTGCCAGGAAGTGCTGTGACTAATTGCTGACAAACGTGGCGACGGGGGGGTAAATGAGCCGAGAGATGGGAGAGCCTCCTCCGCCAGCCTGATCGGCGCGCCGCAGCGGACCCTTGAATCCAACCCCCTACGCACCCCCTCCTTCTGTGCTGTTTTCTTAACTTTATACCTTTATCATAGTTTTGCATGTTGATTTCTAACGGCGCGCAGCGCCGCAATATAGACGCGAAGTGCCTCCGGGGGTTGGGCCGCGGAGCGGCGAGGGGGGCGAAGCCCCCTAGTAAAACAATACCATTGTTCACAGTCGGACCGACCGCACGCACGTATAGTGTCCGTTCCTCTCCCTTTATACCCTTTCACACATTTTCCTATGTTAAGCTATGATGAGGCCCTTGGGTGAAGGGGAATGCGGTCAGTGAGTAAAAGGAAAATGTGTGAAAGGGTGTAAGGGAGAGGAACGGACAGTATACGTGCGTGCGGTCGGTCCGACTGTGAACAATGGTAAATATTGTTTTACGAGAGACAGAAGCGCCGATCACCCGTCATTTTCCGAAGAATGCACTACGTACTGATGCCGATTCCTATTGTTATTTTTCAACTTTGAGCTTAAATTGCGCGAAAACGGCACGGTAACTTTTTTTGGTGCCGTGAGAACTTTTGATCAGCTCGACGAGCGGCGTCGATCCATGTAAAAAAATTAACTTTTGGCAAGGGGCCATTTCCCATAAGGAATGTGCCCCGTCCTTAAAGATTGCCGCGAGATTTTAAGGAGCTAAGTTTCGTCTTGAAATTTAAATTTTTTTTTTGGAACACCCCATCCTCCAAATACCGTCCTAGGGACTGTGTCGGGGGCTTTTCAAAGTATAAAAAATGAAAAATTTGGGGTCCATTGCCCATCTGACTTTTTTGTTTTAAATCATTTGATTCAGTAGTTTTCGAGAAAAGAGCTCTATCCGGGTGGTCTAGTAGCTACACCTTGTAGGTACAATATTTCCATTTTCCATCAAAAGACTACGCGACCACTGCTGCAGTTATGATGAATGTGGGACTGATTTTCAACGGCTCACCCACCCCACCCGCACTGGCAGCCCATCGTCTGCAAGCTATGAGGAGTACAAATTGTGGCCGCACTGAAACCTTGAAGGCGCACCTTAGCTCTTGAACATTTCGCCGCAATCTGTAATTCGTCGATAGTGCTTACATACGTTTAAAATTTTAAGACAAAATCAAGTTAGGCATAGAAACTCTGATAAGGATTTTGACCCCCTTTCATTTTTCCTGTGCAATGCGTTTAGTGAGATAACTGACGTCGAAGTTGGACATTTCTGAGCTTTGACCCCATGGTATGATGGTGGGTCTCTGTCACGCAGGGACGGATCCAGCCCTAGAGTATGGAAGGGGGGGATTTAAAGATTTTTGCCCCTTAGTGACCCCCTTCTCTTCTTTTCGCTCTTCCTTTCCCCCTTCATATCCCCTCTTCTTCAACTTTTCGGACCCAACGGGGGGGGGAGGGGGGCAATCGCTTACTTCCTCACCACCTGTATTCGCCGATGGATGTTTCATGTGTTGCTTTGAGTGAAACGGCCCCAATCGCAAAAGATATGAAAACCCTTGAGGGCGACGATCGACTCAATTTTCCAAGCTGAATCGATAAAGGGGCCACAAGGGGGGTTTTGGCGACATCGCCTTTTCGCCCATATGATGACTGATGAGTCATGAGTTGCTATGAGTGAAACGGCCCCAATCGCAAAAGATGTGAAAACCCTTGAGGGCGATCGACTCAATTTTCCAAGCTGAATCGATAGAGGGGCCACAAGGGGGGTTTTGGTGACATCGCCTTTTCGCCAATATGATGACTGATGAGTCATGAGTTGCTATGAGTGAAACGGCCCCAATCGCAAAAGATGTGAAAACCCTTGAGGGCGATCGACTCAATTTTCCAAGCTGAATCGATAGAGGGGCCACGAGGGGGGTTTTGGCGACATCGCCTTTTCGCCCATATGATGACTGATGAGTCATGTGTTGCTATGAGTGAAACGGCTCCAATCGCAAAATATATGAAAACCCTTGAGGGCGATCGACTCAATTTTTCAAGCTGAATCGATAGAGGGGTCACAAGTTTACGAGTGAATTTTGTAATTTTTTAATGCGCTCCTAACTTACTTTTTACTGGATTTTACTCAAGAAAAAACTATTCAATCATAAACTGCAAAGGTGCATGTGGACGCACGCGCTCCGTTCATTTGTTACGCGATACTCATTGTTGCTGATGCAGCCCCGTGAACCGTGGGGGGGGGGGGGGTCACCCCTTCGCCCCCGTCTCTCCCCTCGTAAATCCGCCCATGGCGATACCGCACCGAGGCGTTGCGTACAATCCGGCAACGCTTCGTTTTGTTCATTCAAATCTATAAAAAAGATCGAATGCATCGTTGTCAAATGTCACGCCGCGCCGCGTGCCGCAGCCGCTGTGCGCGCGGGTACCTAATGTATTTTGCAATGGAAACGAACGCCTTTATACATAAACACGTCGCCCAAGTTTAGGGAGTGGATGGGAGATGTGTTAATGAAAACAAACCTTCCTCCTATATTAGGTAACTGCACGGAAGTACGAAATGAAAGTAGAACAAATATGAAGAGGAAGGATGACTCAAAAATCAAAAGACGAAGAGTTGAAAAGTATCAAGTTTCAAGTGTAAATATTGATGTCAAATACATGTCAGTTTGTTGATGATTTGTTAAAAAAAAGAAATACCTATGTATGTAGATATGTATAAAAAAAAAGAAATGATAATAATATATTTGAGATGGTTGGGTTTTGATGAGGGTCCCCCTTCCCCCTTCTCGACAGTAACCAGTGTTGCCAGCATAAGCGGATGCAGGACTTTGTCTTTCTCTCTTTGTGGTCGTTTGAACACACGTGTTAGAAAAGGATAGCAAATGGGGCCATCACGTGACTTCAGCCCCTATATCCGTCATTTTCTAACGCTTACGTTCAAATGGAATGAGAGAAAGAAAGACGGATTTCTGTTGCCAGATGCTCGGTTTTAGGCCGCATTGCCGTATATTTTCTACAAGATACAATCAGTGTAAAATATACGGCTTTCTTTAAGAGGACATTTCACAAACATTTGTAAGGTCCAAAACGGGGGGGGGGGGGGGGGGGGTAGGGGGCAAGGGCGTAGCTACTATGGGGTCAGGGGGGCATGCCCCCCCCCCTAGAAAATCTGATGCTGAAAAAAATGCAGTAATAATTGATAGAAGAAAAAAATTCTTGTGAAACGTAAAAGAAAATAAAAAACATTGTTAACCAGGCATTTGAAGTATTTTTACGTTTGGTGATTAAACGGAAAAAATCGAAAGGGGAATCCGTTCAGAAGATTCTTCTTTTCATTTTTTCCATTATTTTGTGTTCTACGCTATTATTATTATTATTTGAATTCTCGAGTAGCAAAAAATGAAATTGTATAAGATAAGTTTTTTCTAATAATGTAGGTTTATTTATGCCAAAAGAACATAAAATTACTTTTTGCGAACGTGTTTATCTACTTATCATTTGCGAGGTGGAGATAGCCTAAAATCACGTCTTAAGGGCGGCTAAATTCACAAAATTTTCCGGAGGGCGGACCCCCTCCCCCCAAACAGGGAGGTATTTCCCCCAGACCCCCTCCCCCGGTTGAGTTTCCAAACTTTGCCCCCCCCCCCCCCTAGAAAAATTGTCTAGCTACGCCTATGGGGGGATTTTTAACAAGTCCCACCAGCCATTTTGTCAAATATTCCTTCGCATTTTGGTGCCCCCCCCCCTCTCGTTTCGCCACTGTTTGTTAGAGTCCTGCAGCCTTGTCAGAAGTAGGTAAGTAACAAAAAAAGCAAAGGTATACGATATGACTTTATGAGTTGGGAGGTGTCGGTAATTAATTATAAAGAGAGCGACGAAAACATCGCAGACGGTTCAGCCTGGGGCGGGGCGCGTGGTCCCGCCCTGATCGTTTCATATAAATGAGTTCCGCCCCTCATGATTTTTAATCCGTCTCGAGTATCTCGACGAGATCTTTGTCTCGAAACAAATTACTTCAAATTAACAGACGACTTATTGAATAATGAAGCTGTTGCAAACTTTCACGAGCTAACTATTCCTACGCTGCAAAGTTGGATTTGCATCGGCTGAATTTGAAGGCGGGTTTTCTAGAGGGAAACAGCGCGGCGCACTATGTGGTATTTGACCAAAAAAGCTGGCATAAACTAAAAAAAAAAAAAAGTCGCTATTGGGAAAAACTGTTGTGATATTCGGAATCTACATAGATTTTTGCATTAGAAACTTGAATTTAGCGGGTCTAAACTAGATTAATTTAACTAGAATCCACCAGGGGAAAAATCAGTTTTACCACCATTAAATTTAGCCTCAGCACGAGACTATAATCAGAGTAAAAAAAAGGGGTTTCAAATGAAGTCAGAACAAAATTTTTGTACATGGATCGTCTTCCTGAAGGTATTTACAATCAGTTTATGCCTACTTTATCCAATTTTAATTTGAATTTGATATTTTTTTGCTATTTCAAAGTTTTCAGCTAAAAACGTAAATTTTCCGATTTTCAAGAGAACTTAAGTTCAATTATCCTGCCACATCCCGCGGGTATATATATGAGAAATGGTAGTCCTTAGTGCGTACTAATAGGCCTTGAAGTCAAAAGTTGCGGAAAAATGCGGCTTTTCCGGGAAAATTAGTTCGAATTTTGCGTTTTGCACGAAATTCTCGTTTTTACGTGTTGTAAGCGCTACATCGCTACAAGAGTGAAATTTGGCAACACCGTCCAAATGACTTGAAACTCAGTATCCAAGAGTACTTTTTAACGCTGAATTCATATTTTGCATCAGTTTTTCAAAATTCGAAAATCCAAGATGGCTGCCGACCGATTAGCCAAAATATTTGTCGGCGGCCATCTTGGATTTTCAAATTTTGAAAAACTGATGTGAAATTTGAATTCAGCGTTAAAAAGTACCCCCGATTACCAAATTTCAAGTTATTTGGACAGTAGAAACAGTTTATGCCAACTTTTTCGGTCAAATACCACATAGTGCGGCGTTTCCCGAGCTAACTATTCCTACGCTGAGGAGTTGGATTTGCATCGGCTGAATTTGAAGGCGGTTTTTCTAGAGAGAAACAGCGCGGCGTTTCACGAGGTAACTATTCCTACGCTGCGGAGTTGGATTTGCCTCGGCTGAATTTGAAGGCGGTTTTTTTAGAGAGAAACACATCGCGACTTTTCACGAGCTAACTATTCCTACGTTGAGGAGTTGGATTTGCATCGGCTGAATTTGAAGGTGGTTTTTCTAGAGGGAAACACATCGCGGCGTTTCACGAGCTAACTATTCCTATACGTCGAGGAGTTGGATTTGCATCGGCTAATTTTGAAGGAGGATTATTTTGATTATTATTATTATTTTTTTTTTTTTTTTTTTTTTTTTTTTTTTTTTTTTTTAATTTAATTTTTTTCTATTTTTGAGCGGAGAAAGACGACACGGCGGCGCGGCGGACGTGTCATGACCGGACAACAACCAGTTGTTTCGCGCATCTGCGACTCGATCTCAAATCGGCTGATTTTGAGGATGTTTCATTTAGAAAGGAAAACAAATCACAATTGGTGTAAAATAGTATTTGTTTTAAAAAGCTGGCCAAAAGTAGACAACTTTGGACATCCTTGAGAAAAAGAGAAAAAAAAAACTCAATTCAAGCAATGTCTGCACGTGTATGTTCTATTGCGGCACTGTTGTAATAATTATTATAGTAAAAAATTAAGGATTTACGCTAAAATTACACATTATGGCACCGTTCCTTACATAGAATCGATATTTATGCAAAGGTTTAAATGGCAAAAGAGCACAAATGCCAGATATTGCATCACGAGCCGCTAATGTGAACTAGTCAACAAACCCTGCAATTTCTTACTTAGAAACTTGGAAGCCGGGCCATTGGGGGGGGGGGGGGGGGTTGGCTCTTGGTTTATTTTTATTTATTTATTTAATTTTTTTATAAACAATTCAATACTGGGCACTCGGCGTCCCCCTGCGACGCAATTTGCCTCTTCCTCTCGGCCTCCTCTCCAGTGGCGTAGCGTGCAATGTGGCAACGTTGCGGTTTATCCATTTAAACTCATGAAAAAGATTGAACTATTGGGTGTTCGGTGAATAGCTTCGCATTCGACCTATTGCATGGGGTTTAAATGGGAAAAATACAGCGCTGCCAAATAGCACGCTACTCCACTGCTCCTCTCCCTCTGATTGTGAGCAGCCCTATAAGATTCACCGTAATGAGAAGTTTTTCATTAGATACCTGCACCTCAGTGGCGGCTAGTGCAATTTGGCAACTATGCTTTTTTGCCATTTAAACCTATGCAAAAGTATCTATAACTTGGGGGTGCATTGCACTTCCTGAAGATCGATTGTTTAACATAGGTTTAAATGGAAGGATTACGTTGTTGCCACATTGCACGGGTCGCCTACTGCTGCACCTGCATACATAAACCTACTGTTCTAAAAGCAACCCTACAATTCTAGCGGTATTTTGCTTTGTTATCGCTGTAGCGATTTTGATTATTTTTTATCTACGCATATATGTTTTTTCTTGTTTTAATTTTGTTTGCATGCTCAAAATAAGCTCTCTTTGATTCTAATTTTGGACCGCTATGAGCTTTTTAGTAATATAAACGGCATTTCTCGAATTTTTTCGATGATGGTTTTTGATGGCAAGTCTCATGGTCATTGCGCTTGGGCTCCTCAAGAGATGGTCAACCGCGATGACCATCCATCACCGAAACTTGGCATCGAAGAAATTCGGAAATTACCGTTTGAATAAAAAAAGCTCACAGTGGTCCAAAAATATAATTAAAGTGAGTACATTGTGAGCGTGCAAACATAGAGTTAAAAAAAAAAAAAAAAAAAAAAAAAAAAAAAAAAAAAAAAAATATTTACGTAAACCAGTAGCGAGGCTTGACATTTGTAAACGAGGTAATTTCTCCATTTAAACTTACTGAAAAAATCGAATGCTTCGGTCATCGGCGATGACTAGACGCTTCGACCTTTCCAATGTGTTTAAAATGGGGGAAAAATAACGTTGTCAAATGGCACGCATCGCCACTGTTGTAAACAAACGAATTATTAGCCCTTTACTGGATAGTGTGAATTCGGTGTCACATGATGTAAAAAGCCCTATATCAGAAATTGCAATGTATATTTTGACTTATTTCAAATTGTATCACCAGTGTCACATCATAAGAAAATATTAAAAATGGGCCCAAGTATTTTTCAAAAGACTACCGCAGCACTCATTATAATGCATTTGATAATGGAAATCATGGAGTGGGAAATGGGGCTATTGCACACTTTTGCTATAAGCGATTTAATAGTCGATTATGCCGTAAAAACCTCAACAAATAACGATGGCGGCACTAAAAACTTCCAAAATCCACTCCTAAACTCAATAAACGCAGTTATTTGCGGGAGCGTAATGGTGGCCGAAGGCACTAACAATGGGAGATTCCCATCTAACAATTCTGAAACTCCATCAAGAAGTGACCAATAAGAGACCATGCACTTTCATTTGACACCGGTGTCACTTGGTGTTGCGGTACCATTCATCGGATGTGGATCATTCATCACTCTGATGACTAATTACTCTGTGAATCATCCTTGTCAGCATAGAAAGAGTGACGAAATTAAGATAGGAATCTCCCATTGTTAGTGCCTTCGGCCACCATTACGCTCGCGAAAATAACTGCGTTTCTTGAGTTTAGGAGTGGATTTTGGAAGTTTTTAGTGCTGCCATCGTTATTTTTTTAGGTTTTTACGTCATAATCGACTATTAAATCGCTTATAGCAAAAGTGTGCAATAGCCCCATTACGGTGTTATAGCACGTGTAAAAACCGAGTAAAAAATATAAAAATTAGAATTTTTACCGAAAAACTGTCCAATTATTTTATTTATTTTTTGCTATATTTTTCCGACGGAAAATCTTTTAAAAGAAATAAGTATTGCAGTAGCATCGAGAGGCGCGGAGTTGGATAATGATAAGGAAGAGGGGAGCATGACTAAAATAAGATAAGAGAGAGAGAGAGAGAGAGAGAGAGAGAGAGAGAGAGAGAGAGAGAGAGAGAGAGAGAGAGAGAGAGAGAGAAAGAGAGAGAGAGAGGGAGAGGGAGAGGGAGACGGAGGAAGAGAGAGAGAGAGAGAGAAGAGAGAGAGAGAGAGAGAGAGAGAGAGAGAGAGAGAGAATCTTGGACCATAGTTGTGTAGTGGGCGTGGTGAACTCAGCCTCTGAATAATTGGCCATGCCGCTCTTCCTGTTAAAACGATGGTCGTTAAGAGCTCGGATTCTATTCGATACAAGTCCCATCTGCAACTCCCACACTTTTTAGCCCTTCCCCTCTTTCAAGAAGCTGCTGATAGCAACCGATTATACAGTAAGAGCCCAACCCTCACATTTTTCGAAATGTATTCAAATGCTTTGTAGTGCGATTAAAAAAGCGTTCAAATGTAGGTATCGTAATTCGCTCGGCCTTTTTTTCGGATATATTGTTTGTCACTCATTTTATCGTAGCTTTTTTTTTAATTTTATGTTAAATTAATTTTTTTTTATTTAATCGATAATTGTCACTCCTAAAAAGGGGGAATGAAAAGTGAAGTCTTGGAAAGATTGATAATTAGGGCTCTCATGATTTTTTGATGATCTCCTATACAGGAGATTATTTTTCCTGTTTTTCTCGTGCAATACACTTTTTGAGTTTTAAATCCCTCGCCTTTGCATTGGATTATTTACGATTTCACCAAAGTTTTCAGCAGGTATTCTTTTATTTTTAATTTATTTACTTTCATAATTTGTGTTTGATCTTATTCATAAAATCACCAAGAAAGAAACAAAAACAAAAAAAAAGGGCAAAGGTCGTTAAAAAAATGGATAGGTATTATTTGGTACCTACCTACTACGAATCGGAGCCGTTTCGAGGCCGGGGGAGCTAGAAATATAAGTGCTATATAGTACTTGGCGATTTTAGTTCGTTATTTTTAGTTATATGTAAAGAAAGGTCGAAGGAAAGCCTTAGGGTTCTCCCTTGAAAGGGTAAAGACCTTATTGGAGATCACTTATGGACATTTTGCACCAGCGGTTCCCATACTGTGGTCTGCGGGCCCAAAGAAGTGCGCGAAGTCCCATCAGGGGGTCCGCGGAAGGTTCCTAAGGAAAATTCCCAAAACGCAAACTAAGTAAAATTCGACAAAAATTTCGACTGAAAAATTTAAATCGTTATTTGTTCATTGATACGACTTCTTCTCAAAGGAAAAATGAATTAAAAATAGTAAAACCTTTCCCAAGAGTGAAACCCATAGTATAAGTTTTCAAAATGCGCCGATATAGTTACTAAGGTAGGTAAACACCCCAGTAGCCGACACTCCTAAGATTTGCACCAGTACCTACCCGACACCCATTTTTCACTCTGTAAAAAGTACGAGTTTGGTGGCAATATTGGTGTTTTGTGTGGTTTTTTCAGAGACCTCTAATGTGAAACATAAAAAAAAAAAAAAAAAAAATACGTAAAACACCAAAAATGCCACTAAACTAATATTTTTCACATTGTGAAAAATAGGTGTCGGGTACTGATGCACATTTATCAGAGGTGTCGGCTACTGGGGTGTTTACCTTAGGTATTATTTATTTATCTAAGTGTTTATTATTTTTTCGCCGTACAAAATAAAATGTCGGTGCGTCATTAAATTAAAATTATGAGAGTTGAAAAATGTAACGGTGGATTAGTATGTTCGTGAAAGAAAGAGATAAGATGCGAACAGTAGCAGCGGCGCGGCGCGGCGGCTCGTGCAATTTTGCAACAATGCGTTACATCCATTGGATGCTATGTAAAACAATCGATTTAATAGTGAAGCAGCGCTTCATCTGCAATCGATTGTTTTACATAGATTCAAATGGAGGGAAAACATTGTTGCCAAAGTGCACAAGCCGCCACTTAGTTATTGCGAAGAAAAGACAAAATAGCAGATGACTACGTTTCATTTTTTATTCTTTTCTTTTTTTTATGAGGGGGCCGCGAGGTTGGGTCCCTGCGAGAAAAAAATTGGGAACCCAATGGACGGCGCGTGGGGTCAATAAAGGGGAGGTGGGCTGAAAAAGTCGATGACCCTTATTTTTTGGCTTTTTAAACATTTTTAGCCCCGCGTCGTCAAAAAAGTGGGGGGGGGGATTATAGCCCCAATAGCCCCATACACGTGCCGCCTATCTTTTGCACACTTAAGATCGGTTTATTTGCTCTTCTTTTTGTGTGACAAAAGTCTCTTAGACTATTTAACCTTAGTTCACTATTCTTTTTGAACCAGAACGGCTGATGATGTGCAAAGACAAACAAGCAACATTCATATCATAAGATCAACACCCCGTCCCCCCTAAATACAAAATTATTTTCATCCCACAATGCCCCAAAGTCACTCCTTGTGCGGTTTTAGGGGTGTAACGAGTTTCTTGAATGAATCGATAGAAACAGAAGATTCATGTTTTCACTCCAGAATCTACACTACACTGCCCCGCAAAAAAAACCGGCGCACCCGGCGCGGCGCACTATGTGGTATTTGACCAAAAAAGCTGGCATAAACTCAAAAAAAAAAAAAAAAAAAAGTCGCTATTGGGAAAAACTGTTGTGATATTCGGAATCTACATAGATTTTTGCATTAGAAACTTGTATTTAGCGGGTCTAAACTAGATTAATTTAACTAGAATCCACCAGGGGAAAAATCAGTTTTACCACCATTAAATTTAGCCTCAGCACGAGACTATAATCAAAGTAAAAAAAAAGTGTTTCAAATGAAGTCAGAACAAAATTTTTGTACATAGATCGTCTTCCTGAAGGTATTTACAATCAGTTTATGCCTATTTTATCCAATTTTAATTTGAATTTGATATTTTTTGCTATTTCAAAGTTTTTAGCTAAAAACGTAAATGTTCCGATTTTCAAGAGAACTTAAGTTCAAACATCCTGCCACATCCCGCGGGTATATATATGAGAAATGGTAGTCCTTAGTGCGTACTAATAGGCCTTGAAGTCAGAAGTTGCGGAAAAATGCGGCTTTTCCGGGAAAATTAGTTCGAATTTTGCGTTTTTGCACGAAATTCTCGTTTTTACGTGTTGTAAGGGCTACATCGCTACAAGAGTGAAATTTGGCAACACCGTCCAAATGACTTGAAACTCAGTATCCAACAGTACTTTTTAACGCTGAATTCATATTTTGCAACAGTTTTTCAAAATTCGAAAATCCAAGATGGCTGCCGACCGATTAGCCAAAAAAATTGTCGGCGGCCATCTTGGATTTTCAAATTTTGAAAAACTGATGTGAAATTTAAATTCAGCGTTAAAAAGTACCCCCGAATACCCAATTTCAAGTTATTTGGACAGTAGAAACAGTTTATGCCAACTTTTTCGGTCAAATACCACATAGTGCGGCGCTCTGGATCATTCCACTCGAAAATGCGAAAGAATTACAAAAGTTCAAAGCGTCGTAACTTTTGAACTTAAAGAGCTCAAAATATTTCAAAACACGGGTCGGATTTCCCATACTTTCTAGTGTTTGATGTTAGAGTTTAACTTTCTTGTCCGTCATTTTTACGCCCGTGGTTAGAGTTTTACCAAACCATCACGAAAAATGTTTTTTTGCAGCACAAAGAACTTAGTGTATTTTTTGACCCGTAAAAAAAGTTTGTTGACAAAATTGAGGAAACAACCAGGTCAAAAGTACAGACTCTGAGAAATGTGGTGCATGCTTCAGATTTTGTCTATATTCATGCTATAGTTTTGACCAAATAGATGTGAGAGGTTAGAGTATAACTTTTTAGAGATGTGCTGCAAAAAAAAAAAAAAAAAAAAAAAAAAAAAAAAATCGTGAGGGTTTGGGAAAACTCTCACCTCGGGCGTAAAAATGACCGACAGAAAATTTGAGCTCTAGCATCAAAAACTAAAGAGTCTAAGATATACCCGACCCTTTTTTTTAAAATCATTTCTAGCTCTTTTAGTTCAAAAGTTATGACGATTTGAACTTTTGTAATGGGGCAGTTGCAAGGGTCTGAAATATTGTGTTTTTTTTTTAAAATGAATGACATTACTTGAGGAGCCGAGAACAAATACACTGCCCCGCAAAAAAACCGGCGCACCTGGCGCGCTGGATTATTCCGCTCGAAATGCGAAAAAATTACAAAATTTAAAATCGTCATAACTTTTGAACTAAAACAGCTAAAAATATTTCAAGGCCAGGGTCGGATTTCTCATACTCTCTAGTTTTTATACGTAAGCTCAAATTTTCTTTCGGTCATTTTCCTGCCCGTATGAAGAGTTTTTCCAAACCCTTGCGAAAACTGTGTTTTTGGAGCACATCTCTAAAAAGTTACTCAAACTTCTCACATCTCTTTGGGCAAAAGTAGCATAGATAGATAAAATCTGAGACATGCATTAGATCCTCAGAGTCAGGGCTTTTGACCTGGTTACATCAATTTTGTCTACACAATTTTTTTAAGGTCGGAAAATGCACTTTTCCGAGGCCATATGTAAAAACCGCTTTTGAACACACAGTTTACACATCCCGCTCAAACATGCGAAAAGATGTTAAAAGTTCAAATCGTCATAACTTTTGAACTAAAAGAGTTAAACATATTTCAAGGCCAGGGTCGGATTCTTCATACTCTCTACTTTTCTATACGTGAGCTCAATTTTTTTTTCGTTCATTTGTACGCGCGTGTGAAGAGTTTTACCAAACCAGTGTAAACTGTGTGTTCACGGTCTTTACATGGTCTCGGAAAAGTGCATTTTCCGACCTTAAAAAAAATTTTGTAGACAAAATTGAGGTAACCAAGTCAATAGCCCTGAATTTGAGGAATATAATGCATGTCTCAGATTTTGTCTATCTATGCTACTTTTGCCCAAAGAGATGTGAGAAGTTTGAGTAACTTTTTAGAGATGCGCTCCAAATATGCCCGACATTGAGAGTGAATTTCGTGATTTTTTAGTGTATACTCATCGTCATTTATAGAGGTTTTTATGCAAGAATCAACTCTTCAATTCCCTACAGCAAAATAAGTTTGCAAGAGCCCCATTATAAATCTGTCTCACTATCATTATCATCTCTGTTGTCCCTTTATTCACACTCAAAACAATTATTATTATTTAATACACCTACAATGACCTAATGACTCAGCAGTATTTGAATGAGAGAGAGAGAGAGAGAGAGAGAGAGAGAGAGAGAGAGAGAGAGAGAGAGAGAGAGAGAGAGAGAGAGAGAGAGAGAGAGAGAGAGAGAGAGAGAGAGAGAGAGAGAGAGAGAGAGAGAGAGAGAGAGAGAGAGGAGAGAGAGGAGAGAGAGAGAGAGAGGAGAGAGAGAGAAGAGAGAGAGAGAGAGAGAGAGGAGAGAGAGAGAGAGAGAGAGAGAGGGAAGAGAGAGAGAGAGAGAAGAGAGAGAGAGAGAGAGAGAGAGAGAGAGAGAGGGAAGAGAGAGAGAGAGAGAGAGAGAAGAGAAGAGAGAGAGAGAGAGAGAGAGAGAGAAGAGAGAAGAGAGAGAGAGAGAGAGAGAGAGAGAGAGAGAGAGAGAGAGAGAGAGAGAGAATTTATTCGCCACAAAATAACAAAGCAAGTAACAAACTAAAATAAAAATAAATAAACTTAAACAATGTGTTAGATTATGGCTAGGGGAGCAAGTTAGGGCTATAAAGCCCTCTCTTCCACTTGCCCACCTAGCTCACTCTCTATAATAATAATATTAACAAATGAGTGGGGGCGGGGAGGGAGGGGGGTTATGCTCACACAGTTTTAAATACAGAATTAGAACTAATGAAGAAAGGTAATAATTACATAAATAAAGTACCTAATACAAATAAATTTTATGAAGTACGAAAATAATAGCAATGATACAAAATATTAATAGAATAAATTACTCAGAAGATGAAGTTGAAAAATACTTTAAATAATACTGAATTATACTCTCATAAATTTCACGTTATTAGCGTCATACTGTTCTGATTAGAAAATACTCTTTAATTTTAATTTTGAAAGCACTCATGGAAAGCTGAACATCGCGAATCTCTGGATCTAACTGATTCCATAGTCGACACCCCGTCACTCTGAATGAATTATTTACCAACGTTGTTCGATGGACTGGTATCCTCAAAAGAGAGCCAGATCTTGTATGCAGCGCGCCATGATTTAACGGGAGGAAAAAATCAGAAAAATAAGTTGGAATTGAGCGTTTTAAAGAACTAAAAACAGACGTAAGGACTAAATACTGACGCCGCTGTTTCAGTTTAAGCCAGTTTAAATCCCTATAGTATTGCGTGACATGGGCATCCCTGCGCAGACCGAAAATGAAGCGAATAGATGCGTTTTGAAGCCGCTGAAGTTTACTATTTAGGGTTTCATGTATGTCAGCGTACACAGTCGAACCATAGTCAAACAGGGGTAAAATCAAAGCTCGAACAAGATTAATTTTAGCTTTTTTCGGCAGATCTAAACGAAATCTTTCCAATCTGCGCAGGGTACGGACGACTTTTTGAGAAAGAGCAGCTACCTGCTCTCCCCAAGTAAGCGTATCATTGATAATTAATCCAAGGCTCTTGACCGAGCTGACCAAAGTCAAAGTCTGGCCATTGACAGTAAGAGAAGGCAACTCGTTGTAAAGTACCTTAGAGCTCAGTCTTGAGAAACCAACCAACATTGCTTGAGTTTTAGTTCCATTAATTAAGAGACCATGAGCAAGGGACCACTCAACCAGCCGTTGTATATCTGAGTTTGCCCGTTCAAAAGCAAAAACTGAGTCCTCGGGTAAAAAGCTAAGATATATTTGAAGGTCATCCGCGTACAGGTGATAATTGCAGTGCCGAAAGTTAGTCGCAATGTCAAATATATAAATGATGAAAAGTAGGGGTCCCAAGACTGAGCCCTGCGGAACACCTGACATACAATCCAACCAACCAGAAAAGAGTGAATCGTACGACACGCACTGTTGTCTGCCTGACAGATACGACGAAAACCAGGAAAGTGCAGTAGATCCAACATTTAAAAACCTAAGTTTAGATAGAAGAATTTTGTGGTTAACTCGATCAAAAGCCTTGGAGAAATCAAACAATATTAGCAAAGATACAAGTCTTCTATCCATTGCAATTTTAAGGTCTTCAGTAACTTTTAGAAGAGCGGTGGTGGTGCTGTGGCCACTTTTAAATCCAGATTGAAATCTGTCGAGTAGATTGTGGCTATTAAGATAGTTCGAGAGTTGATTATGAACCAATTTTTCGAGCACCTTAGACAAGCCACACAACAGACTAATAGGACGGTAATCAGAAGGAGAAGATGGCGATTTTACTTTCGGTAGAGGAATTACAATTGCTCTCTTCCAATCGTCTGGAAAGCTTCCAGTTTTTAAAGAAAAATTTAAAATGTGCGTGACAACCGGGACAATAACTCTAAAACCTTTAGAAAGAAGTTCCATTGAAATTTTATCAAATCCTTTTGATGTTTGATTTATAGCAGCCATAGCACCACCCACCTCCTCCTCCGCAGCTAATTTTAGGGAAATCGGAGAGACGATCCTTATGGCTACTGATTTTCCAAAATCTGGCAGCTGCCCTCCGTAACTGAAGAAAGAGAAAGGAGCGCCTGCATTTGATGAGTCCCCTCATAACGTGATACTGTATTAGAGATTGCATCCTTGGACATATCAGGTAGAGAACAGAATGTGGAATTCAGAACATCAAGTGGAAAGGGACAAGGACCATTTTCAGCGAGCTCACTGTTACCTGAGAAACCAATTTTTTTCGCTTGTTTCCAAAATTCAGATGGGGTAATTTTATCGTTGAATAAAGAGTGGGCATGTCTAATTTTACTGTTCCGGATCTCTTGTTTGACTCTGTTTCTTAAGATTTTAAAGGTTGTTTCATCTATTTTATTTTTGGTTTCTCTGAATTTTTTCCAGGCAATGTCACGTTCACTCTGCATTTGTTTAATGTCATCAGTTAGCCATGGCATTGGAGGTTTTTTTACGAGAATTGTTTTGAGAGGTGCGTGTGCGTCTAGAACTTTTAAAAAAAGGGAATTGAACGTATGCACTTTGTAATTTATGTCGTTACTGTCATACACATCTTGCCATACGCATTTACCTAAGTCAGAAGTGAAAGCTATTTCGTTAAAATCTTTAAAACTGCGCAGCGAAATTGGTTGTGCTTTACGTTTCGGCATTGTAATATTGTAAACGAGGTAAATGAGGTCATGCTTCGAGAGGCCAGGAACAGCAGTTTGCCCATACTCACAAATGGCACTTGAATCACTCACAAGCATAAGGTCAAGCCACGTCTCAGAGGTTGACGTAAAATGGGTTGATTTCATTGGTGTAAGGAACAGATCACATTGTCGGAATAAGTTAGAGAGATATGATTTGTCAAAAGAAGTTACATTTTGATCGACATTAAAATCACCCGTCATGATGACATGACTAAAACTAGCTGATAGATTAAACATACTTCCTCCAACTCAGATCCAAATCCAACCTTAGGAGGACGATACACTGAGATAAATAAAAATTTATTTCTGTTACTTCCCACCTCTAGAGCTAAAAATTCAGGTTCACCAAGCATTCCATCAGTTTTATTCAAAATTTTTGCTGGCAAATTTTTTCGAACCTACACTGCGACTCCACCACCATTACTATCTACTCTATCGCTTCGAAAAACTTTGTAGCCAGGTAAAGAGATATCAATGTCGGGAACGTAGGGTCTGAACCAGGTTTCACTGACTGCAACAAGATCTGCCTCTCCTCCGGAGAAAAGTTGGGTAAACTCAGTGAAATGAGAAGTGACAAGTAAAGATTGGGCATTAACGTGGCAAATTTTTAGAGAACGGTTCTGTCACTGAAACGATCCGCCCAGCAGACCACGAATGCTAACAGATTGATCAAAATTATCCATAAGAGAAGTTCAAAAAAATAAAAAATAGAGTAAAAAGAGTAATAATAATAGAAGCAAAGTTACTAGTAATAAGAATAATATAAGAACAGTCGACGCTAATGACCGGAGAATAGAAAGAAATAAAAATGTTGAATTAGGAGAAACGATTAAACTGGTGAGCAGAGGGATCAGAATTATTCTAAAGATAATTGCATCGATGGGGCGGAAGGGGGGGAGATAAGAAAATGTAGGGGCAATTTAAAGATACATTCAAAAATAATGAAAAAGAAGAGTAAAAAAAATAAAAATAAAAAACAAATAAAAGCAACAACATAATAATAAAAATGATAGCAGTAATAATAATAAAAATCAAAGAGACAACAAAAAAAATTAGGTAAAAAAAGTCACTCGTGAAAGGCATAGTTTTGATTTTGTGCTCTCAGCTTAATTAGTGAATAAGTAGCAATCGTGCTAGTGTTTCATAGCTAGTATTTCTCTCAAAAACAAAAACAAAAACAAAAAAAAACAAAAAACAAAAAATAGATGAAAATAGTTAATCAAAACGTATTTCTAAAGAACCGATTTAATAACCGATTAGCAAAAGAAAATAAGAAAAGGAAAAGAAAGCCGGTTTTAGAAAAATCTCATTTTAGATTTTTTATTTTTTCAAAAAATCTTATCCTTTCAAAAAATTCATTTTTAGAAAAAATTCATTTTTAGAAAAAAACCATTTTTTGAAAAAAAAATAATTTTTCGAGGGAATTTCATTTTCAAAAAAAATTCAAAAATTACATTTTATAACTATAACTTGCAGAAAGTCATACCAATATATACAGATCACCCTTTGTGGCAAGTTTTTTTTACGCCGTTTTCATCAACGTAATGTAATCTACCATCAATAGTCCAGACATTTTTTGATCCGTATTTATTTTTTAGTATCTTCAAGGTGGCCAGTCTTTTAGCAGTGAGGTCTTCATTGATGGACTCCCGCTGGCCTTTGAGGAGTTTCTTATTTCTGTAGATTTCGTCCCGCGTTCGGTAGCTTAAAAATTCTCACAATTATGGGCCGAGGTCTTGAATCAATTTCGTCGCTATCATCCCTATCCCTTTTCTTGCCAGTTCTATGCGACCTTTGTATATCATTTAGTGACACATTAACATTTATTTTATTGAAAACCTTGATGACTAATTCGTCCGTATCTTCTTCTTCTTTTTCCGGCACCCCGAAAACGCGTAAGTTTAATCGCCGGTCGTACTGTTCTAATGCGTCTAATTTAGCAGCCGATCCCGTTTGTTGCTGCTGAGGCTGAGACCTGAGGTCGTTGACTTGTTCTTTTAGGTCGGTAATCTCCTTATTAAGAGAATCAAAGATCGTAGAAGATATTTTTTCACAAAGTTTGTTCACGAGAAGATCAGTGACGCTGTCATCGGCGAGACAAGCGATCAGCGATTTGTGCACCGCGGTAAACATGGCATCGTCGGATTGAAGAGTTGGACGAGCCACATTCGGGATATTTGGTTTGTTTACATTATTCGAGCTCACGAGCTTGGACCCGGCACTAACGATGGACGCGGTGCGGGCGGTGGCAGGAGGTGTTGTGCTGTTATCACCTATACGAGAGGTACTACGCGTATTCACTTTTTTCGCGGGCACATTAGGTGGAGTAGGAGACATGGTTAGGTAACTGACCAGAGACAATGAGTTCACGAGAGTTCACAGGATAAAGAAACAATTACGGATTTCGAGATTCGCACTTTATTACCGTATTACTAATCTGGTAAACAAACGAAATATATAATCTGAAAGCGGAGACAACTACGCACAGAATTATACAAAAAAAATAATTTTCTAGCAACTTTAAACACATGAAAATTGGAAAAAAAAGCGAGAGCACAATCACACACGTGTTCACAGTGTCATGTCGAGAGAGAGAGAGAGAGAGAGAGAGAGGAGAGAGAGAGGGAGAGAGAGAGAGAGAGAGAGAGAGAGGAGAGAGAGAGAAAAAAAAATAGGTTCCCTTTTTCCTCCGGAGGGGGGGGGGGGCGCTAGACCTCCCACTGAGGGGCAAAAAGTTTTACCCCCAAGAGAGACCATTTTCGCAAAACAGTCTCTCTCTCGCTCTCCCTCCTCCTTAGGAGAGCAACTCTCCATAAGAGACAATGAGTGCAAGAGAGAGACCTTTTTCATAAAACGTTCTCTCTCTCGCTCTCCCTCCCCCTTAGGAGCGCAACTCTCCATAAGAGACAATGAGTGCAAGAGAGAGACCTATTTCGTAAAACGGTCTCTCTCTCTCTCGCTCTCCCTCCCCCTTAGGAGAGCAACTTTCCATAAGAGACAATGAGTGCGAGAGCGAGACCTTTTTCGTAAAACGTCCTCTCTCTCGCTCTCCCTCCCCCTTAGGAGAGCAACTCTCCATAAGAGACAATGAGTGCGAGCCCTTGGAAATTTTTCTGCGGGCGCTCATGCACTGCCCCCCCCACTTCCCCCCCCGAAAATTCCTCTGAGAATGACGTTACACGCATAATTATCTTTGGGGTAATACTTTCAGATTTGCGTCCATGCACGGTGCTTGAATGCCTCGAAAGAGATCAGGCTGGAAACCGCGCGAGACAGAGGACGACAACAGCAGCTTTTTCGACGACGATGACTTGAGTTCCGAAAAGCCCGTTCAGCGGAACGCGGCGAACGCCCGGGAGAGGGCCAGGATGCGAGTTCTCAGCAAGGCATTCTGCAGGCTCAAAACGACTCTGCCCTGGGTCCCGGCAGACACGAAGCTCTCGAAATTGGATACACTGAGGCTGGCTACTAGCTACATCGCTCATCTTAGATCGGTCCTATGTCTCCCAGATGACGTGGACCACGGCCACGGACCCTTGGAAGATAAACAAACCCCCCACTCCGCCGTGCACCCTTTGAATCTGGTGAGCAATAAACCTCTTCACAGTAATAATATCCCTCCTCACTCTCTCGCATGAGAAAATAAACTGAAGGAAATACCCTACGAACGCACTTTCTCACATAAAATTTAATCTGGGGGAGACCCTATACCCCCCTTTATGTTCCTAAGGGAGACCCCCAGACCCCCTTCAATATTCTAGGGGAGACCCCCGGACCCCCCTTTGATACTTTTATCCAGATCCAAAGATCCATTTTTGAAATATTTAAATTTTTCCATCTTTTGACCCATTTTCCCCATTGATTTTAATGGAAACCATTTTTCATTTAGCTATAAATAACCTAAAAATTAAAATTTAAAGAAAAAAAAACAAAACAAAACAAAAAAAGTTTCTCTAGGGAATGTTAAAAGCAACACCTCTGCAAAAGTTTGATGAATATGGATCAATAGTTCGAAAGTTATATGCTGGGTTTCACGATTTATGGCTACAGACAGACAGACGCCACAGAAATTGTGTGCATTTACACCTCCAAGCCACATATGGGTGAATAATATTGAAACTTCAAGGATGAATATTCTTTAGAATAGTGTTAAGCACGATGAGAGCCAATCATTTCATAATTATCATGATTGAATTAGTCGCAGCGGGTCAAGTATCGAAGCAAAATACCTTGAAAATCTCTGTACACATGAAGCTTACAATTGCCATAAGATGTATAGATTATAAAAGGCCATCCCCACCATTGCGATCTAGCGTTTGAAAGCATTATTTTGTGAGTTTGGTAGTGCATTTCGTGATTTTTTTGTGTTTTTTTTTTTGAGCTTTTAGTCATTTTTGCAAGGTTTCACATTCGAATTTACAATTAATAAGCCTGTTGGTAACAAACTTTTGCAACAACTCCATTGCATGCTATACTAGGAAAGAGATAAAATATCTCTCTCCTAATAACGAAGCAGATGAAGTCGTGAATCGCCACGCCAGTAGCTAGTTTTGTCGGACATTTCTAGTGTCACTTTATAGCTAAAAAATGGCACTAATTTTATGATAAAATTAGTAAATAACAAGCTTAAACGTCTCGAAAAAAAAGAAGAATAGAAAGATAAAATCCAAGAAAATTAATGAAAAAATTGAGGCATTTAACCCTTTATAGACCAGCTTAGTTCAAAAGGACGCCACTCTTCTGTTTGCATAGGGAAGGTAGTTAACTATTCGTACTTGTGGGAGTTGGAATTGCCTATACGAGGAACTGAAGGCGCCCAACATAACCTTCTGTTGTAAGTGTCAATATCGAGGATCGCGTTTATTCGGAATCATGAGACCGAGGCAATGTTTCATTGACTAGGGGAGAAAAACGAGTTAACTCGGGCTTGGTCCATAAAGGGTTAAGCTTATTATCTACTAATGGTAGCTTTTTAAATACATGTGCATCATCCGACTTTTAGATGATTCTTATGGATCGAAAATAATCAACGACCCCCCCCCCCCCCGCACAACATAAAACATAATGCGCGCCGCGCCGCTCCAAACATAGTCTATAATAAAACCATTAATTTACGATAGCCATATCGTAGGACGGTAGGACAATCTTGCAAAGTGGACCGAATCCTGCAGGAAGAAACTTACTACAAAGGATACAACTAAAGAAGTTGGTTCCCTTCTACAGAACTCCGTCCAATTTGTGTCAAACGTCATGTCTTGGCGAAGGTTGCGCCGCGGTCCGCATGCAACTATTCCAACTCCTTGGATATGCTATTGCATAACTAACAGATTCCAGGCGTTTTCTCCGCATTGAGCATGGCGGGCGCGCAGTGCAAAATGTTCATTGACTGTGCTGGTCAGCGAGTCATCCTTTGACACGGCTTTTATTTATTATTATTATTATTTTTATTATTCTTATGTATTTTCTTGTCACTCGCTTGGCAAGGTGTGTGGTGTCGCCCACACAGCGGGACTAAACCTTTGGTCCTAGGTCGTGCGGTCTATTTTTTGTGATATGAATAAAATTGCCTAAATTTACTGATCAGTTAAACCTTCAAGACCAATTTTATAATTAGCTACGGAAAACACTTTAAACAAATAATATGAATCAAGAAATGTCACTGGAAAGTTTTAAATCAAGTTTGAAAGGTCAAAACCGATTAATTTTGGGGTTTTCACTGAACACTGCCCCCGGGGGGCGGGGGGGGGGTAACCGCGACCAGGACCGGTTACAGCGTGTATACGTAGATGTTAATGACGCTAGACCATAAACTAAAGGCGATCGCTCGGGTGCATGACGTGCACGAAAAAGTCGGAGAGTCGCAATGTATGATGGGAAAAAACAATGTTGATATGATTATTGAAGGCAGCTGGCCTGGGGCTGGGGCTTGGGACTGAGGCAAGAGAGGGCTGGAATGGCGTTGCGCCAAAAATGCATAAAACCTCGACGCTCCCGAGTAAAATCCTCTTTAATTTCCTATCGAAATGAATGAGCGTGTTAAGTGTTTATCTTGCCCCGATCTTGTACAATAAAACATTTGAAATTTAACATCTGGACCGGGGAAGGAGATTCTTCGCATTATTTTTAACCATACGTCATCGTCACCGAGTTTCGGGTCGGGACTATTTGTCTGTTTCTCTCTCTCTCTCCTCCCGTTAGAACGTGAGCGTTTGAAAGAGACGGAGATAGGGGCCAAAGTCACGTGATGGCCCCCTCTGCTATCCTTTTCTAACACACGTGTCCAAATGGTAGGAGAGGAGAGAGAGAGAGAGAGAGAGAGAGAGAGAGAGAGAGAGAGAGAGAGAGAGAGAGAGAGAGAGAGGAGAGAGGAGAGAGAGAGAGAGAGAAGGAGAGAGAAAGACGTAAGAGGGACGGGACTGAGGTTAATTTGGAACGGCGGCGTGCGCGAGAGAAAAAATGTCTTTCTTAACGCTCTTCTATAATCGACTGTTGAAATAGAACGCCCACCCAATGCATTCTTACACCCCCATTGCCGTCATCACCAATGCTTAGTAGCCCAGGAATTTTTATTTCTCTCTTTTGTCTATTTGATTGCATGAGTTAGAAGAGGACAGACACAGGGGGCTGACGACGTGACAGCCCCTGTCTGCACCCTTTTCTAACACATGCGACCAAATGGGAAAGAGAGAGAGAGAGAAAGATGAATTCCTGTCACACTGTCGGGTGGACCTCAGTCATTAGTAAATACGAGAATTCGGCATGATCAAGCGAACATCGGTCTGAATTTTGATGTTTTTCGGTAGAAAACGGAGCTACTCGATGAGCTGAGAAAAAAATATTGCTTCCGAGTAGTATCACTGTTCGGAACTTAGTATAAAATACACTCGAGTAAAAATCAAGAACTCGTGCGGGTTGTGACGTCTCAAAAAAGAAATTCCTATTTAAACAAAAAAAAAAAAACAAAAAAAAAAAAAAAAAAAAAAAAAACAACAACAACAACAAGTATATATTGATTTTTACTTTCTCGTTCCCCCCAAGGAGAGAAAGTGTTGTCATCATGAAAAATTTGGATGTTGTGGTGATTCCATTCCTTGGCATTTCAAGTCACGCTTCGTCGCGCTTAGTCACGCCTGCTCACGCTTCGTCACGCTTCGTCACGCTTCGTCACGCTTCGTCACGCTTCGTCACGCTTCGTCACGCTTCGTCACGCGCGTCAACTATGTTTTCGCGCGCGAAAGCGGCGCAATGCGGATTGCGGGTTGTCGACGCGGCGGGCGTGCGGGTTATCTACCCTCTGGTTTGAAGGAGTTTTTTTTGCGGTGTTTACAGATGCAAGGTTGGCGAATAGAGGAAAGGCCCAAACGGACAGATTGGACTTCTTTCCGATCAGCAGGCTAACCGTGAACGATTGTATCGTAATACCATCGATTCGATGATCCAGTACGTGCTATTCTCATGGGTGGCGCCATTCCGATAGGTTTCATTTCGAAAAAGAAACCAGAGCTGCCGTTTTGCGTATAATTAATGACATTTTTCAATTCACCGATGATTCCACCGGTTGAGAAAAGATTACACAAATCAGTTCAGTGTATGACTGTACTGCACAAAAATACTCTGGTTCGTTATCTTTTCTCGATCGGCGCAATCGTCGT